>VUQH01082730.1:77012-99199 GCA_015106775.1 Etroplus canarensis
ATGTTCCCACAAAGATAGTAATAATACCGATGTGTTTTAACATCTGAAGCAGGGCCATCCTTTAGAGCACAATATAAGACTTTACAGTCTCAGACCCAAACAGGTGCTGCTGGTCCTCCTGAAACAACCACAGACCACAGGGTCCACTTTCTCCAGCTCCATGCCTTACAACAAAAACACACAATAATACCATCATTGCAACAGCCTATTTTATTTTTAAACAAAACACGATGCCAATAAACATGGTGGAAAATGTCAGATTTAAGTAGCTGATTAAAGTAATTAACCATAGTTAGCAGTTATCGCAGATGACTCAGCTATACACAGAGAGCAGAGAGACAGTCGCACATCTGAACCATATCTGAGCCTCACTGCCCACTGCACTGACCAAGGCTGAAAAGCAAATGTCTAAACTGCACACTTTGCTGAAGAGCAAACAGGTGAAGTCATGACTTTATTAGGACTGACAGAAGCTCTTTGATCCTGAGGACAATATTTGTACTGATGATAGAAGCACAATGTTTTTGTCTGTTTCTTTGTAGGTTTGTATAGATTCAAACAGTTTGAAATGGTTGGAAAACAAAGGAAAGAATACAGTACAGAGGCAGATTGTTTGGGATTTTATTTTATATTAACAACTAGTTATTTTACTTGGAACTGAGCAAAGAATTTACTTTGTTTACTGTGTTAGCGTTAGAGATGACCAACACTTGTAAATCTTGAAAGCTTCTGACTGCTCAGAATTAAGATTGTTGTTTGGTATACAGACCCATTTTATTTATTACCTTATATCCATCTCTCATATCCCACTGAGTAGTAAAAAGGAAATTTTAAGCTCGACAGAAATTATTTGATTTATATCAAGAATTATATCAATAAACCAATATGAAAAATATTATCATGATAAGAATTTTTCCCATATCGCCCAGCTCTATCAGTATCAATATAATACTGCCAGACAAAATATCAAGATATGATACTGTATTAATTTTTCCCCCATCACTACTATCTATTAAACTGCTCAGTCAATTGTCCCATTACTTTTGCGCATCTGAAAATGGGGGGACTATGCATGAAAATAGCTGTAATTTCTAAACAGTTAATGTGATTCTTTTGTAAAACCCTTTGTATTAAAGCTCTAAGTCTGCACTTTAACCACATTTCAACTGTTTGATTTAAAATTCGCTGTGGTTGTATAAAGAGGCAAAATGTGTCATCATTCGAAAACTTATGGACCAAGTTGTATAACCTTAAATAGGCTTGAAAACTTGCAGGTGAAATTTTCAAATAATGTCCTAAGGGTTTAAAAATGTGGAATAAAAAACATGTCAGCCAACATCATCCTGTGTCATCACACTAAGGGCAATCTTCCAACATCCTGTCAGGCCAATTATAGAATGCGCTAACATCTAATGACAAGATTTTTTTTTTCTCCCACTGGTAAGCCAAGATAAGCAGACACCAAATTCACCACCACATGGAATAAGAGGGTTAATTTTCAGCCAGGTGGTCTATAATTAACGCGTGTGAATGAGTGTAAATAAACCTTGGGGCCTCAACTCACCTCCAGCTGTATTTGTATAGCTGGAGTTTCTCTCTTGTCCACATGCTGGGTACTTTAGCTAGTAAGCTGATAACACCTGTAAGAAAGAAAGTCACCCCAGAATTGTCATTTCAAGCACCAAGATCAACAGTGAACGTAGCGAGTCAAACCAAATAGCACATATTGTGCTTAAATACCCATGCATATTTACTGGTTTTCTCAATGAAACTTTTTTCACTTGTTTAATGCAGCAGAGCAATAAAAAATACATTTCTGCATTTAAAGATGAAGAATCTGATAACAACTTTGAGAAACAAAAAGTGTGATGTGCTTGTGTTGTTATAGCCTCACTAAAGTATATCCATAAACCTTGATTAAAAAAATACTGATTGGTCTCTTAATTAAAAAAGAACTCTCTTGTACAATAAATTAGATCTTGAGCTGTAGGTGAAATGAAGTGATAGATAAAAAGGTGATGATGCATGGTTACTTGTATACACGTCACACACATGACATTTAATATGTGACCCATTAATACTTTACTGTAAAGGTCTACTGGTTCATAGCACTTAGTCTTTGCCCGCCAAATTCCTAACTGCATTTTTAAGGTCTAAACCCCATCACTGGCCAGAAACCACGAGAACGACATATCTGAATGCACAGTGCTGATGCCATGTTGGCTGACACTGCTTCTGGTGTTTCAGTGACGTGTCAAACCAAACTGCTGCCAAAACAAACGTTGCAGTGGAATGCGACGCTACACCCAGAAGACAACAATAAATTCTTAGTGAAATCCCCTCTGCTATGACGGCTTCACCAAACATAAATGGGGAAGTTGTTAAGAAGCAACTTTGCTTTTGAGAGTCAAATGGAAGTCACCATGCCTATCTAGAGTGTTGTGCTAACATAAGAAGGCACAGTAAGGTTAGCATTATCAAATTTCCTAATAACTGAGGTTTGCGTTTACTGTTAGATATCATATACAAGTTTTACATTGCCTGTGTTGTTTGTATGCTCCCTGGCACACACTCTTCAACGTGCTGTAAATGAAAGAAATCGGCATATGCAGCTCCTCTTCAACAGGTCACATTTGCATCAGCATCAGTATGGATATGTGTGTGGGTGTCAACAAGTACAGATGCTTCTATGACAACAGACAGAAATAGACAGCTATCATGGTATATTCTGCACCATTCCCATGTTATTCCCCTACTATACATGCACAGAGCTGATGAGCTGACATAAGCATTACAACATCCCTTCCCCTGTGATGGCCTATCTCTGCTTAATCTAACATTAGCAGGCAACCTGCAGATGGCTTTACTCATCCTACCCGTGTTTAAACACAAACAACTGCCTGGCTCGACACAGGAGAGTGTGTGTGTGTCTGTGTTTGCATCTGTCACACAGCAGCATGCAGGGGCTTGACCTAATCCAGCAAGTCAAGTATCCCATTTAGCATGCAGGTATGTTTTCACCACAAGGAACCTCCTCTGCAAGTAGAATGGCAGAAAAAGCTGAGGTCAGTATACTATGAGTGTGTTCATACACTGGATATTGGTCCTAGACTAAAACATTACTGTGGAGAGATTTTATTCTGAGGCACAAAACATTATTCAGATCTGTTCAAAAAAAAAAAAAAAGTGTGGCTAAAAGGTCGTAAGTGTGCAGGTCCCTGTGGAGTTAATATATATTAAGAGCCATATATTGTTTTTGCCACAGATTAAGCTGGACTACTTTGATATGTTCATTCAATCATTCAGATTCAAATGCATTGATCTGCCAGAAGAAAAGAGAACTAATCATAGTGATTTAGTAATCGTATATATGAAATTATATGGTATACAACTGTATGTATCAATATATCATGAAATATCATCAATATAATCAGCTGCCTCTCCAATGAGCGACTCATCCTGCAGATAAACTCCCACCTACACTGTCCTGGGCTGAATCTGGTGATGATAGTCCTGCTTATGCAGCCACTACAAGTTCAACATTTGGCATGACAGGTGAGGCAGTTCTCCTTCTGTTGCAGGTTCTGCTTTGACCGGCCCGCCAGTGAGTTGCAGCATGGCTCCAGAGCAGAATAAGAACTAATGCTGCCAGCTGCAGTCCATGAAGGTGGAATTATTATAGTATCTATCCACAAGATAAGATCCTCTCTGGGGAAGCGGCTGAATGATATTGAGGACCATAACAAGAGCAAAGCAGCCAAAGTGTCAGCTGGTAGGGAAAATATAAGACAGCAGGTTAGCAGATTTTCATTTAAAAGTGAGGTGACAGTCCACGCGTAAAGTGATCACGATGCATCGTTCTCACAGGCAGATTAAACAATTTAATAAAAATGCTAAAATGAGTCACCTTTCCTATACCAAGACGTCCCTCCCCAGGTAAAGTTTTTATGGGAAACAGTGCACATCATTTGTATAGTTTAGACATAGAGGTAAATGTGAGGTGAACACTCATCTTTTAATCATAGACAAAAGACATCAGGCCTTTGGACACATTTCAATGTAGCCCTTCAGCTTGACAGTTATATGGAATTAACTATACTTTAGTCTTTAGTGCTTTGTAAACACCCCCAAGCAATTACTGCTTAACTAAAAAAAGAGTATCACTTTTTTATCACGTATGATTGTCGAATGGCTTTAACTAATCCTTACCAAAATAATCTCTAATTGAAGAAAGAAAGAAATAAAACACACATAAAATGCTCCAGAATCAAATCAAATAATCATTTAGCAAGCTCCTGAATGAATTGAGTGTCCAATGATGTTCAGTCCTTGACAAAACTTTCCTCCCAATTTCTGCTTAGCGTGACTTGGCAAACGCCCCATAACAGATGCCTTTTAATCATAATTCTACCAAAGTCTGCTTTCTCAATTAACTTAAAGTGTCCCACTTTGTAGCTAATGTGCATGTCTGTATACACGGATGCACTCCTCCTATAAAATCCAGTGTCTTCACAGCCTGTCCAATGCTCAGCCCTCCAAGTGGGAGGTTAAAGTGAGAAAGCAGATTTACTACTCTACTAGCCTCTAATATAACCCAGCCACCCGAGTGCTCCCAGTTCACTGGGTTAGTCTCTCCTCCCCCACACTCATTGTACTGGGAGCGCAGCCTGTAGTTACATGTGTTGCAGACACTATATTGATTGATTTGTGACTGTTCTGCGACCAACTCCAGAGAGGGTCCAATGACACATAAATCCTGCCTCTGCTTCAAATGGCTTTTGTTAGCCACTGTAACTCACAGCAGCAGCAGCAGTATATGTTGGTGTCTGCCAGCCATGAAATAGGAAAAGCTGAGGGTTTGTTTACGCAGACATTTGATTTTTACTAAAAACAAAAGCACACCATTGCGATCATTGGCTCTTGGATGCCACTGTGGGTACAGGCAATCAGGAGTGGAATTTTTGCATTTGCCCCTCTAGATAAGAGGAAAATGTGACGCTTATAAGGCACCTTATGAAGAGCCACAATATTACAAAGCCACAGCAAGAACTGTTCTCATCAACATATAAGCTACAGAACTGCTGCTTACAAATGTGCACTAGTTCAAGTGTATCAACAGTATGAGCTCAAAGGCTTGAAAATCCCCAAAATGTACTCATAGGCTTAGCAACAATCTGAAAATGCAAAGGTAGGTAAACAGTTTTTCTCCCCTCAAAAACCAACATCTATTTGTTCACATGAATTAGCAAGAGCAGCAGCTAATGCATGGAGTCAGATTACAACCTCTGAGCAGAGTCGCCTTTATCCCCCTATATGGAGTTTAATCTGTCCAAATCCACTGCTTTGCTGTGCCCTAAATCCACAACAGAGCCTAATTCCTCTTTAATCTAATGAGCAGTAAAGGTGCACTTACTCTGGTTGAGAATACCACAGACAGTATCTTACTTTTGCATCACAACAGAGATAACTGAGGTCTTCCCTTCTAGGACATAATGCAATGCACTATTATCAGAAACCACTAAAAAACCCTCATATGTCACAAGAGAAGCATGACAGGAATTGATGGCTCCTTTGGTTACCTTTTTGTAGGTCACAGTTGTGGCAATAGGAGACATTTCCAGGTTGAGCTGTGTGAGTGGACTATTGTCAAAAGATTCAAAGGAGAAGGTGACCCCCCACACCCCGCTTACAACCCCAGCAGCAACAGCACTCAGACTTCTTTGCATGCCAAGGAGATATGTCAAGAAATTGGAAAGTGGCAGTCCTGATGACTTATGACACACAGGAACCTGAAATACTCAAACTTTTTCCACTTTGTCACAAAATTTTTAAAAACAAAGTATGAGCCTTACAGAGCTAAAATAAATCTTACAAGCTCATAGTCTGGAAAAATTCTAGAAAGGAAAGTCCAATGCAAAGGAGCAGCTGGAGCCTCCAAACTTCCTTTTGACAGAGGATATTGGCTTTGAATTTTTACTCTTCCAAATAATAACTAGATAATAGCTAGACTGAGTATGAAACTGACAATTAAGCGCCTGCTATGGTGCATTGGATCAAACACCCACAGGTCAGCTGTCTGACCAGTCACAAGCTCAAATTAACTGCTCTCTTATAAACACAGGAGCAGTCACTATTTGTTTACTATCTCATGAGATAAAGAAAACTGGCCAATCAGCAAAACTCCATTTGGCATATTTTCTTTTGAAAAAAACTGATCACAGAAATGTTGCTTAAATAATCAAAAAGTGACTAACATTATGTTCAAGCTCCCAAAGTGTATTTATTTTTTATATCTCAATAAGTGAAATAAAAATAATGACTAAAAGGGTCTCTCTTTTTCTATTTAACCTCTTTTCAGTAACCAAAAAAGGTCCTTTCCATTCATTAGCAGAAACACAACATAACAGAGTGAATACATAGTGTATTTTGCTATGATCACAACACCTTTTTGTAACTCCAATTCGATTAGGACAGTTTGAAGTCATCTTCATTTCTTTGTCTCTGTCTCACAGAGCAACAAATCCTAAGTCATTTCTCACACTCGATGAAAAGCGACTGCTTAGAAATTGAAGAATTTCTCTGCCAAAACCAAAGTAAGTGTGGAATGCACAGGTTTAGCAACACAAACTTCACCAAAAAATGATTTCCACTGAAACTTTACCTTTACAAATTACCAACAGAGTAGGCTTGCACAGGATTAAATTATAAACAGCCCTAACAGTTATAAATCATCTAACTTTCATATAGCAATCCTATTCCCATGCAAACAAACCTAATGACAGGGTTACGAATTGTAATGAAGGAAATATTACTCAGAATGACAACACCTCAAGGAAAGTTACTTACAACTGGTAATTTTATATCTCTGTAATACACCGTGTTCACACCTGATTAGAAATAAACACTGCGAGGGTACACATGGAGGTTTATGAAGCAGGTCTGTATGCAGGTGACCGCACGTAAGGCGAAGATTGAGTATGTGGCATTACTTAATGTCCTGTTCTATAAATGACTCGGCTTTCCAGCTGGGATCAGTGGCTGGCATTGCGCCGCTGTCACCACCACCATCTCTCCAACCCACGCACATCTGAGCATGGGGGCCTCTACTCAAAAGTCAAATGTCAGATGTTATCCATCCCCACTCACAGAGAAGCACCCAACGCACCACTGGGGGCTCAGAGGCCCAGCTTCTCATTCGGTGATGGAAAAACACCATTACAAAGCTCATTTTGCTTTGGATTGCTGGGGCTGTCATGATTGCACCATGACAACCATATTACCAACTATTTATTTTATATATTAATAAGGATGTCAGTCAAACAAACTATGGCACAATAGTAAAGTAAACATTTGTTTCCAAAGCCAATCTTAGTATTATTAATTATATATTATGCAAGAAGAATCCACTAAATGATGAGTAATGGAGCACAATGTGAGCCAAAAAACCCCAGTAAGAACTGTAAGAAAGATGATCAATTAATTAGAATTCTTGGTTCAATAATTTAAATGCTGGCTGCTTTTCTTCAAATCAAGACCACAAATTCTGATGAAATATTCAGGATTATCATGAGATCCAGAATAACCCTTATTTAACCTCTTCTTAATTAAACAAGCCTTAAAAAAGGTCATCTGCTGAGGAAGAATGACACAATATTAAACAGTTTACATACAGTTAATTCTACTGAAATATACACTGGAAAATTCTGCAAATGATTAAAAAAAAAAAAGATGACAAAAATTAAGCAACTTCTCTTCCCTCAGCTGATTAAACCCTTATGAGTAATTACTATCCAGTAGTTGCTTTTAGGAGCATTATGATAATGTATTTTGAAAACAGGTGGATGCAAAGCACTTATGATAAGTTGGACTGACACCTTGTAGTATGGCACACTAGGCTGCCAAAAACAAATTACTGCACACCTATAGCCTGCAGTTATTTTGGAGAGGTGCTTTGTACACAGCCAGTGCCTGTGTTGTCATAATACTGATGCATGACCAAAACACTGAGTCCTCGAAACTTGATGAATGAAAAATGAGTGAAATTACTTTCTTGAGCTCAACATGAGGTTTAAAAGTGAGCCCTATAAACTGGGCTCTCAGATCCCCTGACAGGCCCTCTAATGTCTAATCAATAAATTTCAACCTGATTAGGACCACTGCAAATGCTCACAGAGCAGAGCAGAAACTATTAAGACGTGGAATCTCCTCTGCATACAACAGGGAAATGTAGCTTCAGATCCACATAACACTACCAGCCAAGTCATCCAGTGATATCGCTAAATCTCTTTAAAACCCATACTTGTCACATATATTTTTCATTAGCCTTCAAGTTGGTAGAGACTGTAGGGGTATGATCGCTTGAAATATTCATTACAAAAGCACCCAAGACATGCCGTGACTCTTTTAACATTGAACTCCTTTTTTGGAGCAAAATGTAGCCACGACACAACTTCGATCTCTAAAGAAACGGCTGTAGTTATCATTTTCTCAAACGTTTTCGTCTTCTATTTCAAGTGGCAAATGCTAAGCATGAGAAAGCAACACAGTGGAGCTATATTTCTGAATGAGATTAGCAACCAGGAGCATGGGCTTCTTTTTAACATACAGTCATGGTCTCTTAAACATTGGATACCTGCTGTTTCAATTCCCTGAGATAAATCTTGATGTTTAATGGTCAGAGATAATCTAATCATTTCAATCAGTTGAACTCAACCAGCTAAGCCTGAACAGAAAAAGAAAAGAAAAGAAACACTCAACAATTCCCTCATGTGTGTATGTGCGCAGCTCCTGCACAAGCCTGTTGTGCAGGAGCTGCAGAGGATTTAGGTTGTAACTAGTGCCAGCCAGCAGGAGTAAACACATTCTGTCATCTTACTTTGTGAGGAAAAGCTTTTGTCTTCCAACAGGGGGGAAATTTCACTTTGAAGTGCTCATATGCCGAAACAGAAATAGGCTTTAATGCTTCCGCTCAAGTGTGCTGCCTTTAAGTAGACATGAGACGTCTAGTGACACGAAACTGAGCAGGCTTCACTGCTCCCTATTCCGGGGGTAGGTCGACTCGATTATGATCTTTATTGCATTCTTATGGTAGACTGCAAAGGTGGAATGTCAGACGTGTAAACACAGAGGGCAGGAAGGACCCAACCATGTGACACGAACCAAACACACGATGAACACCCCCCCGCCACCCCCCAAATGTGAGATTGCAAAATAGACGACATCAAGTAGTATTATGCAATGGAGGGAAGGAGGGGGGAAGAGAGGAGCCTTGGTATAACTGTTTGGTGATGCATGCAAAATGAGGGAAAATCGCCCTTGGGGTTGAATGCAATGGTTGTGCAATATCTGCATGCATATTGTAAACCTGTGCACTGCATATGAATCAAAAACGCTCCGGCATCTGTCACACTGCTGGCTGTAGGCTTCTCACTGCAAAAAAGGAGACCAGTGTATTTACAGACAGGCGGCTATATCACGCCTAACGCCTCACAGATAGACAGTGACACATTTCTTGCTAAATTCTTGCTCTGGTCTACAAACTGGAGTTACCCTCACTTCCTAGTTCACTGCCGCTGTCACAGCTCGGCTAACACCCTTCTTCCTCCCAAGGCAGCAAACATTTCTTTTTTTTTTTTTTGTCGACTACATTTGCCGCCGCTGGCGCTACGACCGTGAATTCTTCAAGTCTGCTTCTGGTGGTCAGACAGCAAAAACTGTGGCAGCGTCTCATTTCAGCATGACACGAAGAATAACACTTACATTTCACCACCCTGTCCGTCGTAGATAACTTCGGCTCATCATTCGGCTTGTTTTCGGACATTTCCAGTGTGATATAAAATTAAGATAGAGCAGAAATGAGACTGAAAACGGTCCCTGCGTTGCTCTTGCCGAACAACTCTAGAGTCTATCCGAGGAAAGAGACCGCAGTGATCTCACTCGGTCCTATCAGCGGCCAAAAATACTTGCAACAGGGTTACAATTTCACTGCTGGTGCTGTAGGAGCTGCTCTGTCTGATTTACTGTTACTCTGTATCAAGTTGTCTGAATGCAGCGCGCACTCAAACCTGCTAGCTCTCTAGGCCCGCCTCTGACTGGCACCGGCTCTTCCCATTGGTGAGGAGTGAAAGTCTGCCTCCGCCTGCACATGCACTTTTGTCAAAGGGCTGTTTCTGTGTCAGTCTGTTATTCATACCCTTGGATTTATACATTGCTTTTTAAAAACACGCACACTGTATGTATGTAAAGTTTTTTTTTTAAAATAAAGGGTTGAAAACGAGCACAAGAAAACCAAATATTTTGCAGGTCAAAAGGCTGTAAATGAGCTGAGAAAAGATTTAGAAATACAAAGGACAAGAGCAGTCTGTCAGATGTGCTCTATATGGACAAAAGTATCGCTTCCCATTCTGAATCCATAGGGATTAATGTGGTGTTGGTCCCCCCTTTGCAGGTATAACAGCTTCCACTCTTCTATCTGCTCTTCTTTCCACAAGATTTTGGAGTGTGTCGGTGGGAATTTTTGCCCATTCATCCAGGTGTTGGATGGGGTTGAGGACAGGGCTCTGCGTGTGGCTGTCAAGTTCTTTCACATCAAACTCATCCAACTTGACTTTATAAACTGTGTACTGAGACAAGGTCATGTTGAGAATGACTTCAGTGACAACAATGTGTCAGGTGTGGCAGGGAGTCCAGCACCTAACCCACTATAGGTCCGGCAACATTACAATAGCTGAGGGTAATGCTGCGCTCACAGAGGAGCTGAACCACTTTTTTGCATGTTTTGAGGTGGAAGGACCGAAGACAGCCTCAGCTCGAACACGGGACTGCAGCAGCTCCTGTCTCATGGTGCAGAAGCATAAAGTGAGGTCTACATTGAGAGCAGTTAACCTCAGGAAGGCCGTTGAACCAGATGGAGTTACTTGGAGGGTCCTAAGAGAGTGTGCAGACCAGCTGGCTGGGGTCTTCACCAAGATCTTCAATAAGTCACTGTCCCAGTCCTTCATACTACTATGTCTGAAGTCGGCCACAATCATCCCACTGCCTACAAAGACCGCCATCAGCAGCCTCAATGACTAACGACTAGTTGCTCTGACACCCATCATAATGAAGTGCTCTAGGAAACTGATCCAACATCACATCATGTCCTGCCTCCCACCCACATTCGACCCACTTCAGTTTGCATACAGAGCTAACAAATCAACAGGGGACGCCATCGCCACGGTGCTCCACACCACCAGCAGGGGCATTATGCTAGACTGCTCTTTGTTGACTTCATCTCTGTCTTTAATACAATACTTCTGGATAGACTGACACTAAAATTACTGGACATTGGACTTCCTGACACCATCTATTGTGGGATCAGAAACTTTCGCTCTGACTGTATACAGAGAGTCAGACTGGGTCCCCACCTGTGTGGTGTGTCCTTTTATGTTCACATTAAGTTTGCAGATGACACCACTGTGGTGGGGTTCATCTCTGGTAGTGACAAGATGGCATACAGGGATGAAGTACAACGGTTGGTGGGGTGGTGTGTGGACAACAACTTGGTTCTCAACCCCTCTAAGACCAAAGAACCAATCTGCAGCCCATCTGTATCAATGGGGAGTGTGTAGAGCAGGTATCTAGCTTCCAGTACTTGGATGTGCACATGGACACAGACCTCAAATGCAGTTCCAACACCTCAGCGATTGTAAAGAAGGCCCAACAGTGTTTCTACATATTGAGGATCCACAGGAGGGTCAACCTGAAAAGGGAGCTGCTGAATGTCCTCTACCGCTGCTTCATTGAGAGCTGCACCATTTTGCACAAAAAAGCACTACAGAGGGGTTATTAACACAACCCAGAAAATCATCGACCACACTCTTCTCCCCCTGAAAGACCCCTACAGGGGGTCTCAAGAGAGCACACAGCATCCTGTGGGACTGCACACACCCAGGACACCAGGTGTTTAAGCTGCTGCCCTCTGGTAAGAGACTCAGGGTGCTGAAGTCATGGACAAACAGACTCAGGGACATTTTTTACAACAGGGCAATAGCCCTAATTAACACACACACTTGACCCAGTGGGCCATGTGACAAGCTCCTTGTGCTTACTGTTTGTGGACATACTGAGATGATAAGAGATTCTATAGGGGACAATAATATCAACTCTGTTATGGATTGTAATGATATTTGCAAAATTATGTATGATATTTTAATGTGTTTCACATAGTGTGTGTCAACTTTATTATGTGGTGTTTTGGAAAGGTGAAAAATGATATATCAAATGGACTTAATGTGTCAATAAAAGAAATAAAAAAATAAATGCAATAAACTGTACACACTGCACAATGCTCTTTAACTTTTTAAAACTTTTTTTGTATATATATTTATTTATTCATTCCTGATTCCTATCTTTTCTGCACCGACGTGAAATAGCTTCCCAATTTCATTGTACTATTGTACAAAATATGACTGTGCAATGACAATAAAGATTTATCTTATCTTATCTTATCTTATCTTATCTTATCTTGAGACTGTTTGTGAGGTCATTAGAGAAGAGGGCTTGCTTTCAGTATCCATTCTAGTTCATCCCAAAGGTGTCTGGTGGGGCTGAGGTTAGGGGTCTGTGCAGGCCAGTCAAGTTCTTCCACACTAAATTTATCCAAACATGACTTCATAAACCTTCTTTTGTGTACTGGGGCACGGTCATGCCAGAAAAGAAAAGACCTTACCCAAACTTTCCCACAAAGTTGGAAGTATAAAATGGTCCAAAATGTCTTTGTAAGCTGAAGAATTAATATTACAACCACAGAAAAACAACCCCATAGCACTGTCCCTCCTCAACCAAACTTAACTGTTGGCACAATGCAGTCAGGCAGGTAATAATCTCCTGGCATTCAGCAAACCCAGACTCATCCATCAGGCGGCCACATAGAGAAGCATAATTCGTCACTCCACAGTCCAGTGGCGACATGTTTTGCATTAATCCATTTCCATGCTTGGCATTGTGCTTGGTGATGTAACACTTGAATGCAGCCGCTTGGCCATGGAAGCCATGTCATGAAGCTCCTGGAGCACCGTTTTTGTGCTTATGTCAATGCCAACGTGGGTATGGAACGCTGCAGTTATTGAGTCAGCAGAGCATTGGCAACTTTTATGCACTATGTGTCTCAGCACTCAGCAACCCCACTCTGTAACTTTACTTGGTCTGGCACTTCATGGCTGAGTTACTGTGGTTCCTAAATGCTTCCACTTTGCAATAATACCACTTACAGAAATGTCATCAACTGACTTTACGCAATGATGGCATCAAATTACTGTACCATGCTGTAATTCAGAGAGCTCTTTAGAACAAAATATTCTCTCACAAATGAGCAGACTGCATGGCTAGGTGCTTGATTTTATACACCTGTGGCAATGGGACTGAATGAAAAACCTGAATTCAGTGATTAAGGGGTGCGGCCCAACACTTGTGCCCATATAGTGCATGTGTCTAGTTGCCTTTAAAATGTATTTCACATTCTTTATGGAAGTATGGCCAGAAAAAAATAGATTTGAATTATAAAATATATATTTCCATTGTGTATTCTGACTTACTTGAAAATTCCGAGATAAAAATCTAAGCTCAGAAATATTGCCAGAGTAACTGACAAATAATTGAACATTATGTTAAAATATTCTGAATCCTGACATTTTAGTGGCTCCTTGACCTTTCTACATTAGATTTACAATGTGTATCCTCTCGCACCAACCTCAGAACAATAAATCAATATTAGCAAGGATATACACAAAGGTGACAAATTAAAGAAAAGAAAACCATTGACCCTCACAGTGAAAGGATTTGGTGACTTTGCTGTGCTGCAGTGGAATTTGTCAGGTTTGGTTTCATGTGTCCCCAGAGAGAAGGGTTACAGCAAATCAATACAAAGCTGTTCTGAGTGATCACTTTCATCCTATAATGAATTTATTTTATTCTGATGAGAAGGTGACAGTGCCCTCATCCATAGGTCTCAAGGGGTTACTAAAAGATTTGTCAACTGTGAACTGCAAATGCTATGGCCTTCGCAGCCACCAGATCTCAACTCAACTGAACAGTATGGGACACTCTGTCTCAGTCTAACAGACACATTTTTATAAAATATGCTCAGAATATTCATGATTCCATGAAGATAAACCTTTTTGATTTGAAACACCTTATGCCTTCGCCATTGGCACCACCCTCAGGGCAAGATTTGCAGTTTCACTCTTGTTTGTTTACTCTGTTGATGCCATTACCAGTATCTCACTGAAGTCAAGTTTACTCCCATTTTATTTGTTCACATGTTACTTGTTGCTAGTGGTTTATTGTCCGCTATAGAGGGCTTGGTTTGTTCAGCCGAGCCCGCTGCAAAAGCAAGAGAAGATTTCATGTTCTGCATTACTGGCTTCATAAGTGTGATCTGGATCTGCATATACAGCAGTGGGAAAGAGCTGTCACTGGTGAGTCACCAGACAGACGGCACCAGTGATTTGCATGATGGAGACCTCAACTATCACCTGTTCAGTTTCTCAAGCTGAACATTTCAGTAACCCCAGTAATGCTCAAAGGAAATAAACGGTGGAAAACTGCTATTAATGACACACTGGTGTGGTATGAGTCAGATGTTTGGCAGATTGGAGGCAGTTAATGAAGCCCCAAGTTTTACATTTCTCTCAATGAGAGACTGTGTGCATGGTCAGACAATCCTATTTTTTTTTTTTTTTTTTACTTCTGCCTGTACGGAAGACATTCACATCCGATCATTAATTTTAACACGCCTCAGGTTCTACACTTTGTTTTGCACCCAGACTTAATTAAACTATGGTCAAGTCTGTGACTCAGGTTCTTTCCTTTCAGGGTACCTCCGCTCTGCTTAACAATGACCTTTTGCTATTTTCTGTTTTCCTCTTTTGCTTACAGAATACCTATTCCCTCTTTACAAGGGAAATTATAAAAAGTAAGCATGAATATGACAGTAATAATTTGTAATTCTTCACTGTTATTTTCTATAGCTGGCATCTCTAATATAGGATAATAAAGTGAAAATATGAGCTACTTTTCAAACCTCCACACAAACTTCATTTTTGAAGATAAAAATGTAATCAAACACACAGTGACCTTTTTCATCTCAACATGGTACCCTCTTTGGATAATGTTTTCCACATTATCTCCATATTGGCTTATCATAGCTTTGTTTTTTATAGCTATGAATTTATGACTATGGACACCAGGTTTTATGGTGTCAGCAGCATTTAAACAGCAAAATGAAACTCTGGTGTCCTTACCCCAGAATCTGCAGGGAAATTCCCAATCATAAATGGGGAAAAGCAGATTTAACTTCTTCATTAGATCAGCCCAAAAGTCAAATTATATTTTAAGCAAAACATCATATCCTGACTTTTTTCCTGGTAATCACAACTGAGTCTTTGTCTACTTTGACACAGCAGGAAACTCTCTCTTATCTGAGCTCCACCTGACAATAGCCCTCCAGTTACCCTGAAGTCAGACCTCGCACATACGCAACACTGCAGAAATGAGCCAGACAGGTAAGCTGCCCTTGCCTATGATTTATTTATTAACTAATATTGCAACCATTTTCCTTGGATAATTAAAAATGATTAATTCTTTAATATGTATATTGATGTTTTCAGAATTTTTATTTATTTATTTTTGCAATGCTCAGGTCAATATTTTGTTGTAATACTGGGCAATAATATTAAAAGAGTAAAATAATTGATAATAAAAATCTTTGCATTTTTGTATTTTTCTTATTTTTAAATATTAAAAAACACAAAAGGCAGGATTTACTACGATAGTTGACCCATAAGAAAAGCCTTTCACCACTGCGTGGGTCAGCTGCAGAAAGGTGTAGATGCTCTTGCTATAAATATGTGATGCCGGTTCTCAGTAAGGTTGGAAGAATATGTTGTTGCTTCATAGAATACTGAACCCACACGCTTTCTTTTTCATGTAGCTCAGGAGCTGCTGATCATCTATGACACTGAGGCAAAGCAATGGGCTACCTACCTACAGTCAGTTTTCACCGGCCCCATCTCAGAGACTGGGATCTGCTGTTATGACATTGCAACAGTGTCCAGCCGGAAGGATGATTTCCTAAGGCTGGCCCAATATACCTGCAAGCTCCTGATCCTTTCCAAAGGCTTGCTGCAGGGTCTTTGCAAGATGCAACGCTTCTTCCTGGCCCGTGTGTTGAGTCCTGCAGCTCATGTGGTGATTCTGCTTTGTGGGGTGGAGAGCCTGAACCCCTTGCTGGAGCTGGTGCCTCTGAACGGCGAAGAGTGCAGGCAAATCTCTTGCGAACAAGAAGCCACTGAGTACCTGTCCACTGTGGCGGATATTGTGAGAAAAGGTATGGAAGTGCTGCATTGGACTGGTAGCGTTCTGTCTTAAGATCTGTGTAAGATTATTTTGTCTTTAGGACGGTTAATACTGGCTGAATCACAAAAGGAAGAGTAGAAATGAATCAACCACCTCCTGCAGAGTAGATAAAGAGTAAATATGAACTATTAGTATCTTTTATTATTGTACCCTCGGAGACCCCAAAAGGTCCCTGATCTTATTTCATGAACCAGTCAGGTGTGAAATACCACCTCCACCTCAGTTTCCCCACAACTCTGCAACATGTTACATTTTTTGACTGCCTTCAATATCTTTTCAACTGTTATCCCAATCCTAATGCTACCTAGTGATTCCAGAAAATAATTTTAACTGTATCATTTCACACGTGCATTTAAAATACCATTTGAATTACTATGATTATAATTATAAAATCAGTTCATAAAAAGTTGGCCCTGAGTGTTCATCATTTTAATGCAACAGTTTCAGTGAATTTAAGCCATAAACAGATATGTTAATGCATCACAGTAAAGTGCTTTTGTCACAATATTGATGCAAGCCTTGAAAACACAGAACACCTTTTTCAACATGCCTTTTCCTCAGGAGAAATGCCCTTGCCGTCCCCTTGTAATAAATGTGAGCAAAAAAGAACGCTCATTATTTTTTAGAATGCCTGGACAGCAGCTTGGAAATCTGCTTACTGGCTTTTTTTCATCTGCATGTTGAATATCCAATATTTGTTAGCAGCAGGCACAGAGACGTCTTTGGTGAAACTGTCCATGTCCTCATGTGCCCTGTCAATTATCCTCTGCTTCCTTCCCTGTTTTTCCTAATTGCACTATTTGTATAAAATCATAAAACGGAGGAGTGGGCTTGTATTTAAACAGGTGTGAGAGCAGGAGGAACATTTGATGCAAATTCAGACACCACTGATTACTCATTGTGAGCCATGCAAATTCAATAGCACTTGTTACATCATTTCATTGCTGTGATACAGTGAAGTGGTTCAAAGCAGGGTCCTATAAACAGTTATATCTTAACCCAAAAGTACCTACACTATTCATATAGGATGATGCTGTTAGCTTTTTAACACATGCAACAGACATGTAGGTGTTTGATGAATTTGAGTGCATAGCCCACGTAAAGTAGGCGGACTTCTTTAAGGGTTTCTGTAAGTGCATGCATCAGCATTAAGCAGCAGCAAATACATATGAGCATTACAGGACAGACGAGATTTTCTACTTAAACCAAATAAGAAATCATTCAATTAAAACAATATCATACAGTGAAGTCTATTTGTTTTGTGGCAATGATACGGGTATTTTTTTTTAAATTTACCTCTGTACACCATCACAGTTGATTTTAAATAAAACAAAATGTGACTGAATTGCAGACTGTCGGCCTTAATTCAAGGGTTTTAAAAAGAGTTATGCCCATGTTTATACAGTCACCCATTTTCAGAGGCTCAAAAGTCACAGGACAAACTAACATATTTTTCAGTGTAAGGACTGGAACACTTGGATGAAAATCATTTACAGTCAATGACTGCCTGAAGCCTAGAACACATAGACATCACCAAATCCTGCATTTTCTTCCTTGAGATGCTCCACCAGGTCTTTACTGCAGTCGTCTTCAGTTGCTGTTTGTTTGTTGGTCTCGCTGCCTTCAGTTTTGCCTTCAGTGAATGAAAAACCTCTACTGAGTTTCAGTCAAATGACTGACTCGGCCATTGATGAATATCCTTTTTCATTTTGCTGTAGAAATGATTGGGTTTTCATTTGCAGTATACTTTGAGTCATTAACCATTTACACTGAGCTCTGTGCAATCAGTTTTGCAGCATTTGTCTGACTCTTAGTCAAATGTGGCAAAATGCTTTCAGATGCTCTTATAGATGTTTTCTGGCTAAATCTAATCTGGCCTTCTTGTTCTTGAGTGTAACCAGTGACTTCTCTTGACCAGAAAACTACTTGTAGATGTACCTCCTTGAAAGTGTTCCTGACTTTGCTAGATGTTATGAGGGAGTTTTTCTTAACCAAGAATTCTGTGATTATCCACTTTAGTTGTCCTCTGTGGTCTCCCAGGCCCTTTCGTGTTGGCCAGTGCATTCTTTCTCTTTAAGAATGTTCCAGACTGTTACTTTAGCCACTCCTCAAGTTTTTACTATTTCTCTGATAGGTTGACTTTGGGCTTTTTTTCAGCCTCAGGATGGCCTGCTCAATAAGCATCAAAATCTGTTTGGATTTTCATGAGCGCACTGAAGAAAAACTACCAAACGCAAATTTAACGCTTGACACCAACTTCAGATCTGTCATCTACTTAGTGTTTCATGGAATAATAAGGGTTTCATCTGTATATAAAACCGATTTGTGGAATACATGATGAGCAGCGTGAGTGCATAAGAGCAGTTTTAACATTATGCCTCAGTTTTTTTGCATTCATTTCAGGCACACTGTCCTTACAAAGAAATCAAACTCATCCAAGCACTGGTAAGGCTCCTTTGCTTAACTCATGCTTCTGGGTGGTGTGGCAGACTATGGGTAGTGTCAACTACCCATAGGAGTTGTGATGTTTTTTCTTTCATTGCAACTTCCACATTAAGCAAAGTCTTTCAGTAGGCTGGAACATTTGTTTGACACACATGACTTAGATAGTTAAGCATTCAACAAGTTATTACAATTCATCTTGGTGTGTTTGTAATCCATATAATGTTGATTCATAACTCAACATGCTATTCCGTGTCTATCATTTACAGGATTATCAACTTCAGCAGCAAATGTCAACCCCATCACACATAAACCATCACTATTAGAGCAAAAGGCAGTGCAGATGCAGTCACCTGGAGCTGCCAGCGCCAGATCCAGCATTGTGGTCACTCCTTCCAGAGTTCTTTGTGGGGTGAGAAACTCATCTAGTTGGTAGCAGGTCACTTTTTTTTTTTTCAAAAAGCACCTGTAACATTAACTGCACTGCAACACAATATGCTGTGTGTTTGACAGAGCTCCATGGAGGTGTTTATTCTTTTGAAAAATGAAGCAGTTGGTTGCGACACTGAAGTTGAGTTTACTGGTGAGACTCAGACTCTAAGAGTGAAGCCTGTTCGCTGGAATGAACGGATCCTATGTGTCAGTGCACCAGGTGATCAACATGATAAAATATCATGAATATATGAATAATGAAAGCCTATTCTGCTTTGTGTGGAGTCCCTAAAGTCCTAAGAGGCGATTTTCTCTTGTTCAACCAAGTTATTTATCTTTTTGTGCACAATATAACAACCTGTTCATACACAATAATAATTTGTTGGCAAAAGTATATGATAATTTGTTTGCACATGTTCTAATATTATAATCAAAATCATATAATAATAAATTGTTTGTAAAAGTAACTTTTGCATACGATGTTGATTTGTTAACACAAAAAACTTGTAAAAGTAAAAGTAACTTGTTCTCATATAATAATTTGTTTGCACATGATTATAGCTTGTCTGCACAAAATAATAATATATGACAATAACTTGCCTTTGAAAGTAACTTGTTTGCCCATATCTTTTTGCAAAAATAATTTAGTTGCACAAAATAATAATAATATGATAATAACTTGTTTTTAAATGTGACCTGCTCACATATGGTAAATCGTTTGCATATTACAATTATAACTTCTTCACAAAATTGACTTAACTTGTTAACACTCAATAACTTGTTCACAAAAGTAATTTGTTAGAACATGATAATTTGTTTGCGCAAAATAAATTGTTAGTGATAATTTGTTTTGCAATAATAACTTCATGCACAATAACTCACTCAAAAAGTAAATTACTTGCCATGATAATAACTTATTTGCAAAAAATAACTTGTTTGCACAAAATAAAAATTTGTTCACAAAAGTGTTTTTTGCACACGATAGTTTATTTGCATAAAATGCTAGTAATACCGAAAACGGTACAATAACACGTTCTCAAAACTAACTTGTGTACATATAATAACAAAAGGTTCACACAAGATAACACTTGACAATGTACCTTTGACTGCTCCCTTGTATCCTCCCTAAGGGGTCCCCGCAGTGGATTAATCCTCATTGGTACTCTGGCTGAGGTTTTATACCTGATGCCCTTCCTGACGCAACCCTCTATAGTGAGAGGAGCTTGTATTCCCACTCGGATGATAATAACTAAATAAAGTAACTTGTTTTGATATGATAATAGCTTATTTGCACACAATAGCTTGTTCTCGCAAGCATAATCTTTGCATATAATTACTTGGTCACAAAAGACAATAACTTGTTCCAACATGATAATAACCTTTTGGCAGACGATAATCACTTGTTTGTACAAAATAACTTGTTCAGCTAAGTAACTTGTTTGTGTACAATAATTTGTTTACAAAATGTTAAGCTCAAAATGCTAAAATAATACTAATAGTACAATAACTTGCTTAGAAAAGTAATTGGTTTTCACACAATAACAGCCTGTTTACATACAGCCTGTTTACACATAACTGCTGTTTGTACAAGAAAATAATTTCTTTGCACATAATAAAAACTTGGAAATAAGTAATAAACATGTTCACAACTTAAGGGTCTCACTGCTGTTTTGGCCTTGCCTGTGTGTTTTCTACTGAAGATTTTCCAGCTGGAAACGTAGGAGTGACAGTCTACAGCGGTGGAGTTCCACTGAATGTACAGTTGCAGTACTACAGCAACATAGAGGAAATCACCTGTCTTCTGTCAAGGGTAGCAGACCCTGTAGATTTCATGTGTCAGGTAAAGCCGTAGCTGTTAAAAGAATATGTAAAGTATCTGAGTGGTGCAGTGGGGATTTCCACTGTTTCTCCCCAAAAAGTCAGTGTAGGGGATTTCTAATCATTATAGATGCACAGAAGATGGCTGCTGCTTCAGATCCTACATTCTATCTTTATTTACCTTTAGACCCATATGTGTATAAAAACGAAGTATTAAACTGAAGATTCTATTTAATGAAAGTTAGTTGGGGTTTTATTATTTTTTTAGGTTTCTAAACTTTAATGACTGTGCTTTACAGTAAAACTAAAAGTAAATCAAACATTACAAAATATATGTTTGGATAGAACAAGCAGGGGGATTTTAAAACTTGACATTTGCAAATATATTCAAATAACCCCAGTAAGTCATTAACTTTGTAATGTTTAAAGTACATTTAACTGCTGTTCTATTCTCTCTCTTCTCAGTCAGAGTAACTCTTGTGAGGCACTGCAAATGTGCAATGCTACTTAGTGACTCACTGTTATGTAACTCACTCACAGAAATTAGCCAATCACTGCCCCAAATACAGCTTAAAATCAATCCATATCAAGCAGAGAGATGTGGAAAAACAGTCATTAAACTGAAGCAGCATATTTCTTTTGATGGTTATGAACCATATGCTGTCTCTCCTCTCAAGTTTGAGGACAGCAGGTTTCAGCCTTCTTTAAGCAATGAACACTTGACTTGAATAGATCATTTTTGCTGAAGAGGCACACTTGATAGATGCCAGAAGAAAAATTTGCCAAATAAAAGGTGTAGACTTTTAAGCTATATGTGTGTGATGTGTGATGTAGGTAAATTCAGCTTGGCATTTTCACTGTACCTCTATATACAGTACATCATTGATAATAATTTCATTGTTTGATTGTTTTGTTTATGAAATTCAAAAATGACCTTCATATTGCTTGCACTGTGTTCATACTGTTTAAAACTGTAAAAAAAAAAAAAAAAAAACCCTAGTCCTAGCTCTGTTTTTCATATTGATACCTTCTGTCATATGTCTCTGTCATATGTCATATGTCTATATGTTGCACCAGGTCCTGCAGAAATGCTGTTTCAT
>VUQH01082733.1:0-14524 GCA_015106775.1 Etroplus canarensis
ATTATCACTGTATATTTTTCAGGTATTCCAAAACATAGTATTACTTCTCTTACCATATTGTGAGTGCATCTTAGTTGTCACTGGGAAACACTTCAGTCCATTTGGTGAACATATCTACAATAACTTTTTGCAGTTCTTACAGTACTTTTTGCCTTCACATTTATTTAATTCTATAAAGCCCATACAGATGTACTGAAATGGATATTATGATTTAGGAAATCTTTCTTTCTTTGGTCTAAAATTTCCCTGTGGATTGTGTTTTGCACATATAATGCATTGCTTACAATTTTTTTTTTCAGTTATTTGCAAAGCCATATGTTATAAATACTTTCACCATTCTCACCATCCCTCCTGTTGAGCCAATAGCTCAAAACTGCAGGTGAGAATAAAGTATTGGTTTCCCTTCAGGGTAAATATAAAGGTCATCTGTTAGTTTCACCTCATGACTCTCCCACTTCTGTTTTTCACTCAAGGGGGAAGTGTCATTGCATATCCTTAAGAACAGACAGATCTACATACTGTGGTGTCTCACTCATTGTTCATGTTACCATGCCTCTGTTTTCCCACTGTTGTGTAAAAAGATACATTGTCACAGTTTTATCTTTTTCAATTTTGCAGGCTTCTATTTGCAGCCTTAACCCATATGTTTACATTAGGGGTTGATAGATGCGGAATAAATGTGAGATGCACCACCATCTTGAATTCACCTAAATCACAAGGGAAAATTTCCTTGTGCCCTGCCACTTAAAACTCTATTTCTGGTCTTACTCATTAAAAGAATTTCGACTCTCTCTCTATTGATAATATTCCTTCATGTTCCCCTCTGTCCTGCATAAATCACAAAAACTACAATAAATGCTCCACTTTCTGGCTTCACTTTTAGTCTCACTGCTTCTCCATCTCTTAGTCTACTCCTGCTTCTGACACAGCTGCCCCCGTGACCTCTGCAGCGGCCACGGTAGTGCCCCTCAGTATTCATATAATCAGGCTTCATTATCTCCTAAAGTTAGGTAGCTGTACACTGCAAAAATTTTGGGTCAGAGTTTTTTTCACCCATCTCACTTTTTAGTTTTTATTTATTTATTGATTGATTTTTTGATTGATCGATTATAACAATTCAATTCACACTACAGTTTTACCAAGCTGATATTCCAATTGAATTCATTGTATTATGTTTTACTCATTATTTCACATGCAAACACTATTCTGCCAAATCATTCACTATCTCCTATACAAGTATTTTTACAAAAACTCTCCCTGAAAAATACATAATTTTCACATATCCTTTTATGACTCCTTCTTCCAAATTCCCACATACTTTACACTTTCTCTACACGACAACAATAACTACAATAATTTCCCATTGTTGTTCCTCACACAAACAGACAAACAAAATAACAGAACGAAATTATGAGATCTTCAATCACACTTACTTGCTCACTGTCTTTCACTCTTTTGCTGTCTTTCACTCATTTGTCACATGTGTCACATTTCCTGCCTGCATTCACTGATTATCCCAGCTGCTCTTTGTACTACACGCACTGTACCAGGTGGACAAGTGACACGATGTCCAACTGAGGGCCTCAGTCAAGAAACTTCTGCATAAAATCTGTTATTTTATGCGCTTGACTGCCGGGGGTTCACCCAGCCTCCACAATCGTTTTAACTCGTCCCCTGACCAGTACCTTACGCTATTTTCTTCCCAATAACTATTCCACACATGAACTGATTTTCAAAGACTGTCAGAGATATACAGGAATGCCAGGAATTCTCAGTCAGCCTCAACTGCCTGATACACTGACCCCGCCGAACTAAAATATCAATCTGACAGACAAACCACCCGCATAGACATCACAGTTACACACGGAAAACAATACGAACGATTAAGACAACAGACACAAATCCCGAGTCCCCGACTCGGCCAACCTACTCCAAAAATTGAGCTCCAAGAACAGTACAATCAATCCCATCCAGATCCGCACACCTCTAAAACAACGGCACATCAAGTAATGATTATCTAACCAGAGAGGATATTTGCAATGCAAAGTCCTCAGGGAACACTGCTCCGTCTAACAAATTTCATAATGTTTATCTAAGCCAACCCACAGGAAAACATGTCCTGGTTAGCAAAGTTCATTATTGATTATCTTAAGTATAGTGGGTATTCACTTGAAGCCCTCAGGAAACAGAGACCCGCTTGGAAGATCACTGCTTATCAGTTACCAAAATTTGGAATTATAATACCTAAACCGGAGGCTTTCACGTGAATCACTATCACAGAAAGATGCACAACTTAACTTCAGAAAAACGCACAACTTACAACTTCAGAGACTTCAGGGAGACCACTGTTGTTTGTCTACGATCCATCACCCTTCCGTTCTCCAGTGGGAAAAACTGGCCTCTTTTTGTCAGCAGTTCAGCCGAGAGGTCTTTTGATGTGGGAATCTGTGACTCCCCCGTGCACGATGTCAGCTCCCCCACGAACCCGGAGGACGGAACGGCTCGAAGGACCAAAATGTTAGAATAATTTTCTCAGTGAAACTCTTGGGAGTCCCTGGAGTCTCATCAAAAAGATTTTACTTGCAGCAGGGAGCCAAACATGTACAGGCATACAGTGTTTGACTGAAGGACAGACACACGATTGCCTCTTTATACCGTCTGTAACAACCCCTCCCCCTATGGGTCTGTTACTTTCACAATTGTACAAAACACTTTCACGTGTCCTTTATGTGACCCCACACACACACACTTTCAAACCTGAATGGGTTTCAGTTGGGATGTACTTCGTTATCTACGGAAAGAGCAACTTCTTCTGTAGTTTCATAACCTTGCAACACTTCAGTAAAATGCAGACTCTGTCATTATCGCAGCAAAGCGAACATGGAGCTTTCTGTTACCATTTGTGTGCCATAAGCGGGATTTAAACAATATGGTATGAAAGGTTAACTGTCTGTGACATTTATAGTGTGAGAGGTTAACTGTCTGCAGAATAATTCCAACAACTTTCATCACTGATGAGTAATCACAACAGGAAATGAGGCACAGTTTCATAGATTAGGATTTTAGGTCCGTCATCTGTCAGTCCACATTTCACAAGAATCTCTACTGCCAGAGTAATGATCAGTCATCCAATGGTTTTCACTCAGCTCATGCTTAAGCTCACATTTGACATTTTACCATCCCTTTTCCATTTCCACCAGAATCACTGCTCCTAAGAGTATTGGTCTGGATTGTAATATTCATAAAATGAGCATTTGCATGCGCCCCTCTGCCATCTATACAAAAATGATATCGTGAGGTTTATTTATGGCATAATAACTTCTTAAGCTGGTTGTGGGCTGCTGTCCTGGATATGAGGGTTTGAGCCTTCTTGACTTTTAATTGGTTTTTAATTCCCATTAGTTTGTGCAATACAGCCAACCAATGATAAGAAAACTCAAAACTTTCTTTCTGTACTTCACACGTTACAGTAACCTGTTAACCCGGTTGAGCATCACTGACGGCATTCTGGTCTGACTCATTAATGTCTAACCATCATGTGACCTCACCTGTGTGCAGGTAAACGCTGTGAGCTCTGCGATGACGGTTTCTTTGGGGACCCTCTGGGTCAGAGTGGCCCGGTTCGAGCCTGCCGCGCCTGCAAGTGCAGCGACAACATCGACCCCAATGCCGTCGGAAACTGCAACCGCGAGACCGGAGAGTGCCTCAAGTGCATCTACAACACCGACGGCTTCTTCTGTGACCGCTGCAAGGAGGGCTTCTACGGCAACGCGCTGGCCCCCAACCCTGCCGACAAGTGCAAATGTAAGAAGAGGCTCAGAAAAAAAATTCCTTCTCTGTGGTGTTTGACGTGAGATGATTTCTGATATGGGTTAAATCGTCCTCCTCAGCCTGCAACTGTTCGCCAATGGGCACAGTGGGGCAACAGACCAGCTGCTCTCAGGTCACTGGTCAGTGTGAGTGTCATCCCAACGTGGCCGAACGTGACTGCAGCGCCTGCCTGCCCGGCTTCTTCAACCTGCAGAGTGGCAGTGGCTGCCAGCGGTCAGTTCATCACCACACTAACACATCTTTAAATGTTGGTCTAAGAGCACCTCCACTGCAGCTCGCACTGTCTTCATTATTTCCTAAACATCTTCTAGTGCTTTAGCTATAAAAAACAGGATATTTGCAATAAGGCATGATAAAAAGAAATATTTTCATGGCCCCTCAGTGTCTTTGTTGCTTCTTTGCTTATGTCTGATAAACTGTCTGTCTGCAGGTGCAACTGTAATCCCATTGGCTCCACCAACGGTCAGTGTGACATCACTACGGGGCAGTGCGAGTGTCAGCCTGGCGTCACCAGCCTGCGGTGTGAGCGCTGCGAGGTCAACTTCTTCGGCCTCAGCACATCCGGATGCAAACGTGAGGAAACAAAACTGTTGTTCTGTGTTCATGTTAAAGTTGGATCATGCTCTGAGATATTTCGGTCTTGTTTCTGTTCCAACGTGTATGAGAAAATTGGAAGAGGTCATGACACACTTGTAATCAGACAGCTGATCACAAGTCTAAAATGGCAGGCGGGTGTGTGCACTGTTAAGCTGGGTTACTTTTCAGCTATATAACTGACTTAAGGAAGGTAATCACAGCAGATTGGAATGTCAGAGGATTATAACTGTACTCTTTAATTCATTTAAACTGCGGTTGAATGTAGGATGCTGATTTGCATAGTTGACTTGAACGCCCATTTTATGTGTTTAATGCTGAAATATGTCCCGCGTAAAACTCACAGTGCCATCATCTGAAGAAGTCACCTGGACTCTTACATTCATATGCTTAAATGTCACAGTTTGTTTGCATTAGCATATAAAACATGTTTCATAGTAAAGTCTGCTACAAGTGCAGCTTTTTAATAGCAGTCAGTACAATATATTTAACAGTGTCATCAGCAAAGAGATGAATGTAGCCAGTCCATTGGTGATATATTAGGTAAGTTTAGTTTGATGTGAACAGAACGAGGACTAGATCCTTGGGACTCCTTGGTAGGTGGCTGTAGCTAAAGCCCCTGTCACATTATGACGATTTAACAAGCGTATGCCGGCGTAGGAAAAAAACTGCAAGTATGTCAATTACGTTCTAGGGAAGTTTTGTATGTGTTAAGAGCACGCATAATTACGCCGGTCTACGAGGTAGTACAGTGAGGTTGTGGGAAAGTTTTGAGCATGCACCTCCCACACTTGCCAGCGTATGGCTCTTACGTTTCACATACAAGGACCATATGTTGCGGGTACTTAATGCAGTCAGCGTCTCACGTTATGTCAAAATACGTAGAGATGGTGTTTAGTGTAACCAAAAAATATTAATAACCTATAACATGTTTTTAACATGTGTGTAACATATATCAAACATACCTCCAATGCATATTGCCATTTGTAGCTGTATTTGACATGATCCAGTCGAACTGAACATGTTTCTAACACACAGCTGCCAAATAATTGCATATGTGGTGCGTTTAAGGGGAGTGGTATAAGTGGGCTTCTAGTTGCAAATGCCAGCAGTACGCTAGTATATATGTTCTGTATACGTCAATTTAACATCATTGTTCCGCGTATGCCAGCGTTTTTAGAGGAATTTGAATGCATCGGCATAAGCCTGTTATTGGTGTGACAGGACCCTAAGTGGTCAGAATATCCTTATGCACCGGCTGAGATCTGATAGAAATATAAATATGAAACCACGCTGGAGATTCCTTTTCAGAAGAGGAATATGATTGCTATTATAGAGCCATGCATCATCTGCATGGCAGGAGATTTACTTTGGTGTGAGCGTTTTATGTGTGGTTTTTGCTTTGATCTGCCGTGCTGCATATGTATGCATTTTGTCTTCTCTCTCCCATAGTCTGAGTCTCTCTTTGCTCTCCTTTCTCTCTTCTCTGTCCCCTCACCCCCAACCAGTCGAGGCAGATGGCTGCCCCTCCCTGAGCCTGGTTCTGCCCAATGGCTCTTCCTGTTAAAAGGGAGTTCTTCCTTCCTGCTTTCTCCAAGTGCTTTCTCAGAGGGGACCGTGTGATTGTTGGGGTTTTCATAAAATACCTTGAGTCAACTTTTGTTGTGAATTGGCACTATATAGATACATTTGAACTGTATATCAGACAGTATGTTTGCCTAGACATGCATGCTGCCAGTGCATAGTCGTGGTATTGTTATCTGTATTGCCAGCAGCTGCTACAGGACCCAGATTAGATCCTTGGGAACTCCAGAACTGTAATGTAGTATTGAATTATCTTTTGCTGATATTTTTCATTCATCATTTCTTTCATTCATGGCGATATTTTTGTGATGGGACTGAAAAGCTCTAAAGAATTTGTGAATTTATCCTTCATACCGCCTCTTATCTTGAGGAGCGTTAAGGTAACGGCCTCCTCTTTGTCTGTGCAGCTTGTGATTGCGACCCTGAGGGCTCCCTGTCTGGTCAGTGTAAGGAGGATGGTCGTTGCGAGTGTCGACCCGGCTTCGTCGGAGCTCGATGCAACATGTGTGAGGAGAATTACTTTTACAATCGCTCAGTGCCAGGCTGCCAGCAGTGTCCTTCCTGCTACGGTCTGGTCAGAGACAAGGTGAGTGTGGCTTCCAGCTGACAGTCTGTGCGATAGCCATACAGAGGAATTAACTTGTCTGTTTGTGTGTGCAGGTGAACCAGCAAAGGCAGAAGCTTCACGATCTTCAGACTCTCATCGATAACCTCAGCTCAGGTCAGGACACCGTCAGCGATCAGGCATTCGAGGATCGTCTGAAGGAGGCAGAGAAAGCCATCATGGAGCTGCTGGAGGAGGCTCAGAACAGCAAAGGTGAGATCAGGATCCAGAGCGTCCACGGCCTCTTCTAAACGAGCTGCTGTGGGTCACACTGAGCCACACAAAATACCACTTCAGAAATATAAAGCATAAGGCTGAATCCAAGCAGAAAAGCTTATGGAGGTTTTACCTGTAAGCAGATTAAGGATCATGAACCACCTACACACCATTTATGTGGAGACTTTGGTCAGTTTTCATATTAAAGTGTATTATTGTTTGTACAAGTCTTCAAAGTGAGTCAAAAACTCAGGCTATAGGCTGCTAAATGTTCATTTTCAAACATTTTTTAACTATTGGATCTGAATGACGTCACAAAGGGAGACAGAAGTCCCACCTACTTGGTACTGAAGCCTTTTGTTTATAAAGAGCAGCCAATAAGAAGAAAGAGTGCTTTAAGGGGTGGGAGGTGAGGCAGGTTGTTTGAGAGAATGAACTGAGGGGCTGCACCAAAGTCCAAAATAAGTTAGAGAGATTATTTTGAACTGTGCATGCAAAGCTACTCTAGTAAAGTCAATAAATAAAAATAAACTGAGTGACCATAGCAGCAGTGGAGATGTTTTTTACACAATACACACAATACAAAGACATATTACATGTTCGCAATTTAAGTTTAAGTTCTTTAAACAAGTTTGTGTTTGATTGGATATTTTCAAACACTGACTGTGTAATAGTCAGATCAAGGGAAGAGCCAGTGGCATATGAAATAGTGTCATCTGCATAAAAATTTACTTTTCAGTTTGGATGGTAGAGATGATGTTGTTTGTGTACAGGGTGAATAAAAGAGGCCCAAGAATGGATGCCTGTGGAGCTGAAGGCAAGGGGGACCTGACCTAAGACCCTGCTGCCTGAGTTCTATCAGAAAGAATGTCACAGTGTATTGAATCAGATGCTTCTGATAGCTCTATGAAAAGTGCTGTGACGTGATATAAATCAGGATTACTCTGAGTGTAAAGATATAAGTTTCAGCTGAGCATTTCGTAGGGACTTGTAAGGTTTCTGCGAGACAAGACCATATTGAGATGGGATGGTTATTATTCAGGTCACCTTTATGGGAGCGCCCATGCAGCCCTCCAGATGTTTAGACTTTTACCTGTAACAAGTGATAAATTGATGTTGTCACTCAGGCCAGCTGCACCATTCCAAGAGCCAATTTTCAAGTTAGGTTGAAGTGAAGCTAGTTGTTCTGACTGTCTGTGAACTTTGACCCTGCAGAAGTGGACAGAGGTCTGCTGGACCGTCTGAATGCCATTAACAGCACTCTGACCACTCAGTGGAACCGTCTGCAGAACATCCGGAATACCGTGGACAACACCGCCACTAAGGCGGACCGCGCCCATGCCCGAGTCCGTGATGCGGAGAGCCTGATCGACCGTGCCCGGCAGGAGCTGGAAAAGGCCAAGGACGCTGTCCGCAAAGTGGTGAGTGAGGTCGCTTTTTTCACGGAGCCTATAAAGCCTCGGAGTGCTTTAACACGGCCGATGTCGTCCACAGGACATCAAACCGCCCGGCGGCACCGGACAGCCCAACAACATGACGCTGCTGGCTGAGGAGGCGCGGCGGCTCGCTGACAAGTAAGATCACACCCACGGTCATCATAAACACCAACGATACCCAGCGCTGGAGTTCACCTTGTTGCTTTTTGTTCTCTGCAGGCACAAGATGGATGCCGACCAGATTGAGAAGATCGCCAAAGACGCCAACGACACCTCGAACAAAGCATACGACCTGCTGGTGAAGGCTCTGGAGGGACAGGACAAGACAGGCAATGAGATCACAGATCTCATCAAGAAGTAAGTCATACCGCTTTTCTTTGGACTCTCAAACATTTTCGATGTCATGGTTTCATAAAGACAGACTGTAGTGTTTTGTTGCTCGTTTTTGGCTGTTTCTCCCTGTTTGGGTCATTTGTGAAGGGCGATTAGAAGCGAGAAAAGAAAAGCCCATGAAGCAAGTAATTTTTATTTAGAGATATTCCTTTATAGTGATTTTGCATAATTTTTTAATGATTACTGTCCCTTTCATCCTTTTTTGTAACCAATTTGTGTCCCCTGTAGTCATTTTGCTTTTTTATGTTTGTGATCATATTTTGACTCTGTGGTTATTTAGTCCCATCACAATTCCTTTCTTACCGTTTTGTTTCTCATGTAGCCATTTGACATCACTTTTTTTATTCTTGTTTTGTAAATTGACATCTCTTTGTGGTTGCCTTGCCTTCATTTTAGTCATTTTAGTAATTTTAAATAAGTTTTTTCTCTGTTTGGTTGCTTTGCATCTCTTTTATCCCCTTTGGTCATTTTACATGTGTGAGGTTGCTTTGCATCCCATTTTAGTATTTACTGGGACTTCATCATATCTGTCATAACAACAAAGAACTGTTTTACCCAATGGGTCGTCATCACAGGCTTCCACACAAGCAGGACGCTATTCATTCAGTGATTTTAAATACTGGAGGCAAAAAAGATTGGACCAAGACAGAAACGTGCAGCTCCATTCTGCTGTCACAGCTGGATTTAAATCCTGGTTCCTGGATGGCTTTCTTGTCTTTTACGCTGTCAAACATTTCCGTGAAGACGGTAGAAGAAAAATAAAAAAGAAATAGTTGCCGTTGTTTCTGACCGTCTGTGTCTCGTTTAGGTACAACGAGGCAAAGGCGCTGGCCGGTAATCTGGAGAAACAGGCCAACAAGGTCCAGGCTGAGGCTGAGGATGCTGGGGACAAAGCCCTGAAGCTCTTTGCCAACCTGACCAGCCTCCCGCCAATCGACACCAAGGCCCTCGAGGTGAGGGATTGCCACCACAGAGAATAAAGCTGAGTAAAAGTGTAATTAATTACACTAATTTTTCTGTTTTCAGGATGAAGCCACCAGGATAAAGAAGGAGGCGGCGGATCTCGACAAGCTGATTGATAAGACAGAGAAGGAGTACAACGACCTCCGAGAAGACCTGAAGTCCAAAGAGCAAGAAGTCCGTAAACTGCTGGAGAAAGGCAAAAGCGAGCAGCAGGTGAGTTTCAGAAAGACAAGTTCCTCCAGGAGCTTCTCAGGTGAAACTGTTCGTCATGAAACAGTTTCCTCTTCCTGCACAACAGACTGCTGATCAGCTGCTGGCTCGAGCCGATGCCGCCAAGGCTATGGCTTTGGAGGCGGCGGAGAAGGGCAACATGACCTTCAAGGAGGCCGAGAGCATCTTGGAGAACCTCAAAGGTACGTGACTGCTAGCGACCGAGTTCACACCACATGTTTCTGTCTCTGCTGGGAGTCCAACTTGAAATCGATGACTTGCTCGGCCCCCGTCTTTATTTGATCTGCAGATTAAAGGATACATTTTAAAAGCATGTCTGTTCTCACCTTTTCTGCTTCTATAACTTCCTGCAGATTTCGACAAGAGGGTCAATGACAACAAGACCGCCGCTGAGGAAGCCATGAAGAAGATCCCTGCTATCAATGCCACCATCATGGCCGCCAACGAGAAGACCAGGCAGGCGGAGGCGGCGCTCGGCAATGCCGCCGCAGATGCCCAAGATGCCAAAGAAAAGGCAGAGGAGGCTGAGAGGATTGCCAGCACCGTGCAGAAGGTAAAGCGGTGGTGGCACCTGTAGGTGAATCGCCCATTCTTTCACTTTTGCTCTACTCACTTTTTAAACCCGTTTCCTCTCAGGGCTCCAACAAGACCAAAGCAGATGCAGAGGATGCCTTGCTGGAAACCAGCAAGCTTGACCGCGAGGTCGACAATATGATGATGCAACTGAGCGCCGCGGAGAAGGAGCTTGACAGGAAGAAGGCCCAGGCTGACCAGGACATGATGATGGCGGGGATGGTATGGCCCAGCTTGTCGCTAAACATGCCGTTTCTCAACACTTTGTAAATAAAGTTTAACAATGTTATTGCTGTCCTCCAGGCCTCAAACAATGCAAGGCAGGCAGAGGACAACGCCAACAAGGCAAAGCGTGCGGTGAAGAAAGTGCTGGAGGTCATCACAGACCTGATGAACCAGCTCGGTAAGAACATCTGGTCATCTGCTGACGCCTTCCTGCTGAGCTCTAAGCCGACTGGTCAACCCAGCATCGAGGCCACGACGCCCAGTTAACCCTTTTCATCTCTCCTGCAGGAAACATCGATAAGGTGGACCTGAACAAACTGAACCAGATCGACGAGTCACTGAAGAGCGTCAAGGGCAAGATGGAAGACAGCAAGCTAGAAGACAAGCTGCAAGATCTGGAAAGGATGGCGGAGTCCCAAGGGAAGATGATCAGTGACTACGATCGGCAGATCCAAGAGATCCAAGCCGACATCTTGAACCTCATTGACATCAAAAACACGCTACCCGAAGGCTGCTTCAACACGGCGTCCCTGGAGACGCCTTAACCCCGCCCTCCTCCAACCCAGCCCCCTCCCACACTCACATCTAACACTCCGGCAAGCACGCCGCCTCTTACCAAAAACAGTTTTCACATTCTTTGTTTTCCTTTTATGAGACAGAAGCCAATGTTTGAAACCGCGGTCGCGTTTTCAGCTGAGGAGAACCAGCTGAGTTTTTTCTTTTCTTTCGAGACGCAGTGACGTGGTTACGCTCCAACGAACTATGCAGTGTCGAGAAGCCGTGCGGAGAAACCAGAACCACGAACCCGACATGACTGCAGCCATCTGCTCCACAGCAGGAAGTTCGAGCGACGCAGGAAGCTCCGCCCACATTTCCGTTTCCTGAGTCTCATCAGCCATTACCTATCACGCGCGGGGCGCTTTCACAGCAAGAGCTCACTGAGCGCTGTTGGAACACCGCCTCCACCTCCAACCAGCAACCACAGTGAAGGAATCCTCACCTACTCTCTTGAAGCTACACGCCAACGCAAACAGCAGAAGGCGCTCTTCTCCTCCTTCTGCGGTATTTTCCACTCCAAAGAGGTTAAAGCCACAAACAACCGCTGCTGCTGCTGCTGCTGCATGTCAAACCTCCACAAAGAAGAACATTTCAGAACGAGACCGCGCAAGTTTCCATCAGGTTCCATCAAGGTGACATCAGGGGTTTAAGATTCCCAACGTCCTCCCAGCAGACACAGATCAGGAGTTCTCCTTAGATTCTTCTTCAAATCTTCAATAGCTAAAAGTTTTTGGCTCAAATGATCCTGTACACGTAAGATTTCTCAAAGGTGTATCAGGGCCGCCATTGCTCAAAAGGTTAGGGTAAAGATAAGCTGAGGTAGATTAAGAGGTTAAATCTTATAAGATCTAAACTTTTCTTTTACCTTCTGGATTGTCCGGTGGCCTTTTCGGTTCATCGGCGGTGGGATTTGATGGCTACGTTCACACTGCAGGTTTTAACGCTCGATTCTGTTTTTTTTGCTGAGATCTGATTATTTTGCGCAGTCGTTCACATTATAACTTAAGACTCCAGGGTGAACAGTCTACAGCCCTGAAGTGACGTGCAGAGGAAGACGTGACGTCACACGCAGCGCGTGTGAGTAAAACCTCACTTTCCACAGACCAGCTCCATCAGTAGCATCTGTCAAGCCCGTTTTGTGGATCATTTACATTTGATCTCGCCACGCCTCGCCTCCTCCGGCACAGAATTATGACGTCTGTCTCACTTCAGTCATGGAAAAGACGGATGAAACGCGACATGACTGTTCAGACCAAGGTCGCTTTGAAAAATATCGGATACATATCCGATTTAGGAGCACATATGGAAGTGTCCTGAATCCGGTTTGAGCAAATCAGATCTTTGCTGTTCAGACCGTCATGATAAATCAGATGTGGGTCACTTCTGCCTGCAGTGTGAACGTAGCCTAAGAAACTGATCAGCTGGCTTTTGGAGATTAAAGTGGTACATTTACCTGGGAAAAGTCCGACTTTCTACGTTTTTAGCTCAGATTTCCCTTTGCTGATGCCTCTCCCTGTGTTTCCTGCCTGCAGCTGATGACCTGATCAAATTAGAGTTTAACCAATAAGTAAATCATCTCAGATTGATTGGAACTGTGAGTTGTTTTTAATTTAGGATTAATCTGAGTAAGCTTGCGCTGAGTTTTTTTTTTTTCCCCATCAGGATCTGAAACACAGCGTCAGATGAAGGAAGCTGCGCCTCCTCGCTTCTTGTTTCCCGTTTACTGGCGTTCGATTCAACTCTGCAAACTGAAGCCGCGCAGTTTCTTGGTGTTTCTTGTAAATTTACCTCATTAGTCTGAAAGAATATTCAAGATTACCTCCTGTAAACTTTCATCATTTAATCCTAGAATTTCAGGGGGCTTTTCTCGACTTTTACCCCCCCTGCTGGCCCTGAAACACCATCGCAAGTTTTGGATCTTAAAATTACAATCTGGATGGACAGCTCTGGATTTTTGGGTTATATCTTTTTACTCACAGTGGCCCTAAAACACCGTCTTATCCTCCCGAGACCCTGCGTCCTTGTATTTCATTTGGCTTGTCCGCACCTTACACTTCGCTCTGCTCCGCGCAGGCTCGCTGCATCTCACAGATCCCAAAGAAGAGCTCAGATATCAGGAGGGGTCAGATTCTGGATTCTGTGGAAATGAGATTAAATCTACCTTGTTAAAATCCAAGATGCATGAAGGCATTAAGTGTTTGTGGTTCATGTCAGGATAAAATCTGAGATGAAGCCGCCGCTGTGTGCACGCAAAACAAACTTCTGTTGAGACGCAAAAGGAGGAAAACGCTAAAAAAAAATGGCAAACGTCCGTCTTTAGGGCCGACGTTGGTTTAAGAAAAAGTCTCAGAGCCGGAGGAGGGGCAAACATATTCTTTTTGATTAAAGTAGCAAATTTACAAGAAAAAAAATAGATTTTTATAGCTTTTTCTTCCATTTCTGAGCTGAATCAGAACCCTTTTCTAATCCCAGGGAAGGAAATGTCTTAAAAAGGATTTGACATTGCAGAGTTTTCCCCTCTGAATAGTCCCACCTTCGTACCACCTGCGTGGCCTGAAAACGCCACCTTGAGTTATTAAGTTAAAGGTTGACATCGCAGAGTTTGATGACACCTCCACGTGTAGGCCGATCTCTTACGGCGGCGGTCCGGGAGGAAGCTGCGAGGTACACAGAGGTCTGCGGTTCGTACGTGAGCTGTCAGGTTTTGTCGCGTCCCCGCAGGAAGCAGATTTGTGCTGGCAGGAAGTTTGAGGCTAAATATTCTCTCTTTTCTTGCGCTCCCGTCGGCGCGTCTTTAACGCCGCCCGCTCCACATCTCGAACGTATGGGCTCTCGCGCATTAACCCTTCGCTCCAGGCTCGATCCAACACTATGCAACTTTGTACATTTTGCGTAGCGAGAGTTTTATCTGATACACTGGTGCTAATAATAATTATTTCAAATGTTCTATTTTTGTGTGAATGTTTTTTATTATTCTGACACAGAGTGAGGAATTTTATGTGTGTAAATATCTGGTGATTCAGGACGGGCTGCTCGTCGAACTCCACCCTGCAAACAGCCTCCATCACAATCAATCAACAGAAACCTCCAGCTTAAATATGTATAAATATCTATAAATATGAATATCTCATCACGTCTGTGCTACTTATTATTGTAATGCTTGCTTGTATACAAGGCTCCATGTTGCTGCCTCACAGCGATGCCAATATGTTTGTTTTATTGATTCTCTGAACGTGTTTGTTTGTGTTCACCCTCTCACCAATCAGGACGTGTTTTTTTTTTTTTTTTTTTTTTTTTTTTTTTTAAGTGGGGTTTG
>VUQH01082737.1:0-14481 GCA_015106775.1 Etroplus canarensis
AGGTAGTGAAGGAGGACATGCAGAGGGTAGGTGTGAGGGAAGAGGATGCAAGGGACAGGGTGAGATGGAGGCAGATGATCCACTGTGGCGACCCCTAACAGGAGGAAGAAGAAGAAGCTTAAAAGGACTGTTTATTCATTGAAAAAAACAATTTTCTTCCACTTATCCAGTTTATGTTTCAGGGGAGCCTGTAAACAGTCATTCACATACATTTCCTAATCATATTTCGGGCCCATCATGTGGGCAACTTCATTGTATATGCCAGAGACAGAAACAGAGTAAACATCTTGCTGAAGTGGTAGTTCCCTTAGAAGATGCAAATTTGATAGTCCTGGGTTTCCATGAGCAAGCACATATTATGAAAAACATGCATTCCTACAACAATTGAACCACTTGAACTCATGGGGATAGATCTAGTGAGTGGACAAATTGACCCCAACTTAAAAGGGCCATCATTTTTTTTGTGTTATAATGGACTAGTCTACAAAATAGACATAAGCCACTCCTCTTGTCAACAAAAGTGCAGTTGATGTCACTGATTGCATTTTGGATTCCTTTCTATAAATTTGGCACATCTAAATGGCTTCTGATGGTCAAGAGTTTATTAGAAAAAGACAGTTTCTGGGAACAACTTAATATGCCATTTTTTATTCACATGAGCTAAATATTGATGTTGCAATTTTCTGTCTCAGATCAGCCTTATGCCTGTAAAAAACTTGGCATCAAATGAAGTCTCTGCTCACCATACCATCCTCAGGCCAGTGGTTTTGTGGGTAGAACAGAACAGGACTATTGAATGTTATTGTAAACATCTTTTATTCTCCTTTTTGAAATCCTGTGGTATGTATATCTCCTACTTTATAGGATGGGTGTAAACAATAGTTGGGAGGGCCACCAGCAAGGAGATTTTTAAAAAGAATTACTTAAGGTTATCTCCTTTTTTAATGTTTGTGGGGAGCCAGGTATCCTTTTCTGCGTAGGAAACTGCACTGAGAATATAGGAAAATGTGGTGTTTGACTGCATAGGACAAGAGTAAAGAAGCAGAATGCCTTTGGTGTTGACTTCCAAGTTAGTGAATAACTCATGCTTCAAAACAAAAGCAAAAACAAAAAAGGGAAAACTGAGTCCAATGCTTGGGAAATTTACAAGTCATTGAAATAGAAGGGAAACATGCAGACCTTGTTCTAGGGAAGGTTCTTTTGGATTACAGTCAGCTTGGCCCAAATGTGCATGTACACACCGTCAACACTACACAAAGAATATTAACTGTGTTTCTTTTCTCAGAACTCTTGTGCCTCAGACAGAATTGCGTGTCCACAAAATGACTGTTCTCTAGCTCAATCACCTGCTCATCTTTATCAGCCTATATGGAGGCAATGTGGAGCCAAATCCATCTTCAGCCACAATTCTGGGCAATAAAGAACAACATGACACTCTGGAAACTTGTCATTGCAGAGTTATTGTGCCATTTTTTGATGTTTTCCATTACTGGAAGCCATTTGTCAATATTTCTTACAGTGTAACATATTTGTTGAGGAAAACTGGCCCATGAAAGTTATTTCAAAGAATTTGTCAGAACACCATTGTTCTGCGGAACTTTATTTCACGACACATCACAAATGTGTACCTCACCACTAAGACGTTTCAATTAAACAGACAAACTGGGGCATTTATCAAATGACTACCATTTGTCATGGGAATTACAAAGAGCTGAGTAATATAAGGGGAACAATGTAAGTGATAATGTAATCACACTGTGGACGATAAGTAGGCATTCCCTTTCAATTTATCATGTGTGACTGCAGATGGACCCTTGGATTATGGTGTCACTGTGGGGTCATGTGTGAGCCTAATCACTGGAAATTGGTAGTAGTAAGGGCCCCAAGTAATATAAAACATCTTATTGCATTGTAAGGCTTTTACTTTAAAATGTTAAACTTCTGGGATTGTGACTGTGAATTGGCCTCATAAATAATATTTAATTTTAAGTTGATTTTTATTAATCACATCTGTTTTTAAAATAATAGCGGAGTTTATTGGTATAACACTTGCAACATTACAAACGGCTTACAAAAAAAAACAAAAAAAACCCACGATAAACAGATATCACATCTGTGGATTCTATCTACAACCAAAATTCTGTCCTGTCCTGAGGCTAAAACTGAGACACTGACAACGTGGGGCAACCAGAGATGAGACCTTATAGGGAAGAAACATTGATTTTGGTTAAGGTAATGAGGTCCCTGCTAAACAGGGCTTTTTCAAGATGATGAGACTGCTGAAGGGTTCAGCATGAACATACCAGGCTTTCATTGTGTTAGCTAGCTTGGTAAAACCCAAAAGCCTAGCCAATCAGAGATAACAGGGATCACGACAGTGGTTATCAACTTTCGCCATATCAGCCAATTAAAATATTTTATGGCATTTGGTTGGGGGGGAGTTTTAGGAGTGTCACAAATAATTAGTCTGGCATCTTATTGTGACACCTAATTGTTTTGTAAATAGTTGTATGAAAAATGCCTGAGGCATTGCCTGCATTTTATGTACAAAGTTGTAAATATGTTTGCAAAATTTGTACATACGTTTTTGAAATTTACACTTTATATTTTCATTCTAAGTTATAAAAAATTGCTTTTTAAATACATTTGTGATTTTCAGAGCAAACAAGGCAAGGTAAACCACTTTTAAAGGTGAAATATAAAAGGTAAAAGCAAAAGCAGTTAAAAAAACGGCAGCCTCCAGAGGGTTAAGAGAGCCACCTTGGTCACAGTGAAAATGCTGACTGAGATCAACATATATTTCTAATCTGTTAATCTTGCTTTGTTGTAAACCCCCCTTCATGTGAAAGCATCACTCATCCACATCAACAAGTCTGCTCGTGTGGCATTAGAATATGTAAAATAAGTGTATGTGCATTTAATTTTTATCATTGTAGATAAAAAAGATATCTTTATTAGCTAAATTGGCCTCTTTTTTAAAAACTTAAACTATTTTGTCTTTTGTCTGATACAAAATCTTATGGAAAAGAAAAGCCTGATTGTTTGATCAAAACAAGAGGTGGATTGTACTTTTGTATCCCCTGGTAGCTATTGGTTGTTTCCCCAGGCAGCTGAAATGGAGGTTGCTTCAACATTAGGAGTAACCACGGCTATTTATTGGCACTTTAATGTATCATCAGTTTATTTCTTGTTAAAGTTTAAAGACATGATTTTTAAAATGAGGATGTAGTGAATGATTCCTTTGAACTATGTAGCAATCAACTAAGGATTGAAATAGTCCAAAAGCATATGAACAAAACAATTTGGATTATAATTTATGTTCAGTCGTTCTTGGAATGCAAGTGCTGATGATTATTCTTAATAGTGTAAGATGTGTGAACAAAATTATCTACATGTGCACAATGGAACTGCCATACAATTATTTTCTCTCTTATTAAAGATTCCATGGCCAGAGCTGGCTCCACAGGAGCTGTGTCAGTCAACCACCAATTTACAGATATGTTTAAATCCCTGAATGATCATAGCATTTAAATACATTCTTTTGTCTAATCTGTTTTGTTTGAAATGATCCATTGTTATCTGTGGCAAACATAGATCACAGTGATGTATCAGCACCTGTGGCTCATGACTATTTTTGTATTGTTTGAGGAGCTAAATGGGCATCTTTTAGCATTCTGCTTTTGATATTCATTTTACTATCAGAGCCTATGAAAAAAATGCCCTTACTGCTTGAATGAACATGATGCCTGACCTAATGTAGGGTAAATAGGTCAGATGGCAAGCAACCTCAGAAGAATCTAATTCTTTTCTGTTTACTTTTTATCAGAGTAGAAAACTCGGATGGATGGATGGATGATGGATGGATGGATGGATGGATGGATAGATAGATATTTTTTTTTCTGTGCTAGCTGTTGGTTGTTTCCCTGATACAGGCACTTTTGCTCATCTAATTAGTTTGTCAAAATGCATGATTGAGTGCCACATTCAATGAAAAGTTCTGATCACAAGCTGCAGTGTCCATTGTTTCTATTTTTCTTTGTAGGACGCAGCACAATGGTACAACTGAGTGACACCAGTACGTTTTATAACAGAAGAAATGATTTAATAAGTAAAACAAACCAAAATGTTCATAATTTATTTGTGTGATGTGTGAAATACAGAAAGGACGCGATAGATTTTGTTGTATTGCAAAAATTAATGAGAATTAAAATCCATTGAGAAACCAAGGAGGTTTGCAGTCATGTTCAGGGCAACATGCCCTAACCTAGCTTAAGACATAATGCCATAAATATACCTAATGATATCATTAAGCACTCACTTTATGAACATTAGAATCCAGCTCAATGTTCTCAGGAGTAGCGATTCTCATAAAAATGCCCATAGAACTACAAATATCATTAAAAGCTATATTCACTGAAAACAAGAATAACATTCTGTTTTAGATGTGCAAGCACAATGCATAAAAGTGAAAAAATATGCACGAATCATCAACTCATGAAGAATGAAAATGTATTACAGATAATTATGAATATATAAAAATAAAAATAAAAATATGAACAATTGATATGTGTTTATATTTAAAATTGCAATATAGTGTGTGTTCTTTGGGATGTGTACACTGACCTGGCTTAAAATGTGGAAAGGTAGATCAGTGTGACACTGGGGTTAATAAGCAACCTCTTCCTGTTGCAGGCTTTAATTTAGGATGAACTATATATCTTGCTGCACTCTGCTTAAAGGTGATACGTGGTATCTCCAAATTACTTTTTTGCTCCCTCTACTTTCATGTTCATTCAGAAAGAAATGTACAAATCTCCTTTGGGACTGGCCAGCAGGTGTTTGTCTTGCAGATAAAATGAAAAAAAAAAAAGTAGTAACATACTATGTCTTGGTTCAAAGCTCATCAGTGCTAAATTTAGGGCTCCTACAGTTTGATGTAAAAATAATTTATGAAAGCACGTAAATGTTCAAATAATCTCAGAAGAGAGCGTTTAGGGGGCTGCCCATAGGATTCAGACTTACGTAGATTAATCTTGCAGGTAGTTTGCCTGTATAAAATTTGAAGTACACAGTATATTTTGAAAATAACAGCTGTACAAGTTTAACTAAGCATATAGTATTGCAGTTTAGACATTTGTACATATCAAAAGGCAGTGAAGACTCTCTTCATGCACTTCATGTACACTTACTGCACTGAACTTTTTAGATGTAGAAGTAATGATAGGTTCCCTTAACTTCTCAGATTATTATACACCTTGTTTTTGGAGTGTTGCACCACTTCTGAGAAACAATGGAACTCCTTCCGTCTGTACACAGTCTAATTTAGTGGAGTCCAAACTCTGAAGATGGTTGACATCCAAGGAAATAAGAAAATAGGGCAGTCAGTCACAGCTTATTGTCATCTCATTGATTGGAAACACTCAATTCTAAATTCTCCTTTAACCCTCAATACCAGCACAGATTTCTATTAGAATGTTCCAGATTCATGAGAAATCCAAAAGAAAATGTAAATCTGATAAACATTCGAAAAGCCTAAATATACTGTAGCCAGAAACCCATTGAACAGCATCAGTTTTAATTTAAAGATCACAGAGTGTTTGATTACAGTTGATTACATTCACACATCATGTTTGAGTTTATTCACTAATTTCTCAAGTCTGCTGACATTAACACCATTTCAAAGAAAGCTTTGAAAACATCAGCTAACTGTCGCTGTTGAGTGTGTGGAGTTTGACGACCCAAATGCAGCACTGTGGGAGGTGCAGTGAGGTAAACTCAAAGTGAGCTTTTATTAAAGCTGTGAAGTCCATGAAAACAGAAAGAGGGGAGGAAACAGAGGGAGACAAACATCAACACGAAGTACTACGGCTATGTTCACGCTGCAGGTCTTAATGCTCCATTGCCATTTTTTGCTGAGATCTGATTATTTTGCCTGGTCATTCACATTATATTATATTTTAGACTCCAGTGTGAACAGTCTACAGCCCTGAAGTGATGCGCAGGTGCAGAAGAAGGTGTGAGATCACATACAGCACGCTGTGTTTACAGAAGTAAACATGGATGCTGCACATGTCAGTGTGTGTGTAAAATTTCACTTTCTTTCCAATGACTACTGTAGCTCCATCAGTGCTGTCTGTCATGCTTGATATGTTCATTGTTTACATTTGATCTCGTTGCGTCTCACCGCCTCCGGTGCAGAATTATGACGTCTGTTTCACGTCAATGACGTAAAAGACGAATAAAAATAGACATGACTGTTAGGACTGAGGTCACTTTGAAAAACAAATACATCTCTGATTTAGGACCACATATGAAAATGCACTGAAACTGATTTGTGCTGTTCAGGCAGTAATACATATCTTTTAAAAATTAAGATATGGGTCACATATTGTCAAAAAAGTCAGAATTGCCTGCAGTGTGAACATAGCCTAAGAGGGGCAGGGAATAAATAGACACAAACTAATGGGTAAGTGGTAACAGGTGGAAAAGAAGCACAGGAGACAACAATCAGAATTATAAAAACAGGGACGTGAAGTAAAACTAAACACAATGCATAGACACAAACAGTAAAACAGGAAGAGAGAAACAATTTTAACAGAGAATGCAAACACGAGACTGAACTTAGCAAAGGGGCATGAACAAAAGAGGATAACACTGAGGAGACACAGAGGAAAGTAATGACAAACTAATTAAAGGCAAGGGCTCAAGCCTCAAAATCTAACTGCTAATACAATTAACAGTGCATAAAAACTAAGTCCATAACAGTAAAACAGAAACTGCAGGAAAGAACAGAAATGCAGGGACTCAAACATGCAAAGAAAACACAGGAGAAGCTGGAATAGACTCCACAACACTCAAAACTCCACAAAAACCTAGATAACACAACAAGGAGGAAAAAAAAAACTCAAATCTTTTAGATTCTACCACAGCTCAAATCCCAAAGCCCTAAAACCCAGAGACAAATTTACTGCAAATCCTGTAGGATTCAATACATCCATTTTGTTGTTGTTCCAAGTTCCTTACTGTAGAATATTCCAAAATTTACTTTTCAGTAAGCACTTCCTATAAACCAGTGAACATTTCTTCAAGATCTGTTCAAATTCCATATATTTAGAAGTTGTCAGTGCCAAAAGCTGGTGTGTCGTAGGCCTTTGGGAATGTCCCATTGCCGTCAACCCAACAGCGTTAATAAAACATGCCATAAGAATGTTGTCTTCTAAAAAGCTCCAAAATTTAAAACCTCCCACATCCACCAGCATCCCATGCACGACTTAATACATGTAGGTATTCCCAGGAGAGGCTGATAACCTGCATAAAGGTAATAAATGTGCAAATTTTAATTCTAAATATTTTAATCATAAGCAGTTAAGCATAGCTTCATCACAGCCCTTCAGATAAAGATTAATCACCATCACTGTACTAAAAAGCAAAGTTCATCTGTATGAAATATTCTAGCATTTCTCTTGGAATTAATCTTGGCAAAAGCACAATGTCACATCAACATGACATTGTGTAAATTCTTTTACCAACCCATTTCCTAGCGGCGGAATACATTTAATTTTCTTTTAACACTGACCATTTGACATTAATTTGTAAGGGTCACTACTTCATCTAAAGTATTACATGTGTACAGGCTCAAAGTTATTACTGTCATGGGCTGCGGTAGCAGCTGCTGGAGAAGGACCCAAATGCAGGACTCTCAGTCAGGAAAAGGTAAACTAAAAAGGAACCTTTATTTAGACTGAAGTCCATGAAATATAACTAACTCAAAAAGCTGGTATTAAACTCAAAGCTGACAGAGACATGGAGCACTGGGAAGACAGCAGATGATCTGACAAAGGCTGCAAAGGAGACAGGACAATATACATTGGGAATATTATAACAGGAGGGAGACGATTGGGAAACGAGGAACAGGAGGGAGACAAGACATGGCTGAAACAAATCAGGGAAGACAGACAAGAAGTAAAATTAAATGAAAAAAAAGACAGGGAGGTGTGCCAAAATAAAATGGGAAGTACAGGAACCAAACAGTATACAGTGAGAACACAGGGACAAAATGGAATGACCAAACCAAGCTTTCACCAAAACTCCATAAAATTAGAACGCATAAAAAAGGGCCCAGGGACTACAACGAGAAGCTAAACATCTAAAAGAAAAATAACAAAACCAACAGCCCATGACAATTACAAAGCTACAAGTCAGATCCATTCATATGAGAACAAGTCACTTTTCTTACCTCGTGCTTTTAGTTACAGGCAGGGTGTGAGTGGTCTCCATGTTGCCTCTACTGTTTAATTTTTACACCGGTGGGGATTCTACAGTGAAAAACACTTTGCTTTTAGTCTTAAATCAAAGATGGACAAAAGCATCTTCATTTTGGATTAAATAGGAAAAACTGGTTTCTTTTATGATGTGACACAAATAAACCAGTGAAATCAGTATTTCTGTGCCATGGAACTGAAAACATTTTCTTTTCTCTCCACTAGTGAAAACGGGAAACTGGGTGTTTTTCTGAAACTGACTGATCAGACTGAGATGCATGGCTCAAAGACACCAATAAAAAGATAACTCAGTGCACATTTCAAAAGCCGACATGTGCCAAATCAGGCAAAGGAGGAGGGCAAGGATTGAAATTTAGTAAGGAAATGAAAATCACATTTGAAAAAGATGAAAAGGTGGAAGACAAAAGTTTGAACTGCCTGACGCAAGAGGAAAACAAAGGCTGGAACACCACAGGTGGTACAGCACATAGGACATACTGTAAGTGTGTGTGTGTGTGTGTGTGTATATATATATACATATATATATATATATATACACACACATAATTATTCTTTCAGGTGCTCCTGTTAGGGGACGCCACAGCGGATCATCTGCCTCCATCTTACCCTGTTCTTTCATCCTCTTCCCTCACACCAACCCTCTGCATGTCCTCCTTCACTGCATCCATCAACATTCTCTGTGGTCTTCCTCTACTCCTCCTGCCTGGCAGCTCCAGCATATTCAACATCCAATCGATCTCCAGTGTGAACAGTCTAAAGCTCTGAAATGATGTAGCACACAGCACGCTGTGTTTATGAAAGTAAATATGGATGCTGCACATGTCAGCATGTGAGTAAAACTTTCTTTCCACTGACTAGCTCCATCAACGCTGTCTGTCATGCTTGTTTTGTCCATTTTTTTATATTTGAACTGGCAGTGTCTCACCTCCTCTGCGGCAGAATTATGACGTCTGTCTCACTTCAGCGATGTAAAAATTGGATGAAATGCAACATGTCTGTTCAGACTGAGGTTACTTTGAAAAACATCAGCTATGTATCTGATTTATGATCTGATATAAAAGTGGCCTGTGCTGTTCAGACTGTCATTAAAAAAAAAAAAAAATCAGATAATGGGCCACATATGGGCAAAAAAATAGAATTTGGGCTGCTTTAGCCTGCGTTGTGAATGCAGGCTTAGGCTATATGTGGGAAATCAGGTGGCTTGAAATATGAGAAAGGTTTGGTTTATTAGAGTGTAGGAGGGTTGGAAATAAGAGTGATTCAGTGAATGTGGCAAAAAAGCATGCATCAACTACAGGTGTGGAGAATACATTTATGAGGTTTATGTTAATGAGCTGCATTATAGTAAATGTAGGGCACGAAGATTTAACCCTAGAGGGGATGAAAAAAAAAACAAGATGAACTGTCATAAACATTTTGCAGTGTCTTTTAAGTCAGTATTGCATAGCAAATACAAAGAAATCAAAAAGATAAATACCTTTAACTTAAACCCTCTCAGAAATTGTGTAATGACTTCTTGCTTAACAATGTGGAACGCTATGAATTTATAAAATTGAAAATTGATCTGGCATTACTTTACTTTTGCGTCACCATACCAGTCAATTTCAAAAGATGTCTTGTATAAAATTCTCTTTGATGTCGCTGTGTAATTGATGTTGACTCATTTTGACCTGCAGCAGAAAGATGACTAAGGAACAAATGGAAAAAAAAAAAAAAGCCAATGTTATCACACACTTTGAAGTTACTTAACAACAGGACCTGGCTCTTTACTACATTCAGAGAAATTTTCAGCAGACATTCAAGCTGCTTTTTCTTAATGAGTAAAGGCTGCAGAAAGTTTACATAAAGCCTTAAAACACTGCAGAGCTTTTACCGTGGTGCAGAGGTAGAGCAGTCAGCCTCTGATCAGTTGATTGCAGGTTCGATTCCCACTCTGCCGGCCCATGTGTCGATGTGTCCTTGGGCAAGACACTTAACCTCACGTTGCTCCTGATGGCTTGGTTAGCGCCTTGCATGTGGTGTGTGAATGAGTGTAATTGTAAAGCACTTTGAATGAAAGCGCTATATAAGTGCACACCATTTACATCTGTCTACAAGGCACAACAGCTTTAGTATAAAGAAATCCTAATTGATTTGCCTTTGTTTCGATTTACTACAATACAATAGTTTCTTAACTTCAAACATTTTTCAAAATGAGATATTTAAAAAAAAAAAAAATAACAGTTCAAGGGCTGCCAAAAGAACTAGTACTGCTTGTACTGGTGAATAATATAAGAAATTGACAGTAATTTATCTGGTAATTTTGTACCCATTTACAACGTTGTCAATTAATTAGACAGCTGCTGCCTGTAAGAATCCTTTTTCTCCTCTGCGTCCTCTCCCTGAATATCTTTTCTTTTTAATATCTTTTCCCTGTCTGTCCACATGCAAAATAAGTCGTTAGCTCAGAGATAGAGCATAATTACCAGCAGAGAAAGGGCCTAAATTGACATTCTCACCGCCTCTCGGCTTGGAAAGGTCTTCCTAAGAGGCTTACGGCATGACAAACCTGCTTCGTTAATAGGTTAATCCTTAAGCTTCCCCAGTGCCTTCACTTCCTCTACACCTTCATGTATTTGCTGTGAATGCACATAGTCATTTCCGAATATGTCCACATTCTTTCATCCTTGCTTTCATAATGCACTGCCCTATGTGCTGCTTTTTGTCTCTGGTTAATTAACATTTAACCACTACATTGTTTTCTTTGTGAGACTCTCCCTCGCCTTCTTTTTCCTCTCGCCTGCCTTTTTTTTTTCTTCATTCCTTCATTTCTTTCTCTCGCCTCTCTTGTGGTGTCGTCTTTGATTTCAGCCCCGGGGCGAACTGGTGAGTTGTCGCTGTCCTCGAATGGATAATTAGAACTACACCGAGACACTGTATAATTGTGGAAGTTTTATATATATGTTTAATATACTGCCAAGCTGCCTTCCATAACAGTCATGCAAATAGTCAGACAGTGTTGAATTTAGGTTTCTATCTACCTCTAACATGCCCAGCGTTTCCCCATCACTTGCATTGCTGTCTCTTGTCTGTGCTTCTCAGTCACCCCCCTGGAGTTTTCTTCTCCACTGGGAAAAAAGTTCTCCGCTGCCATGCATGAGACACGCACTCTTCAAAACATGGTTACATGACATATATATGCTGTCAGATTTTACTTCTTGTGTACTCACTCTCGTCCTCTGTCTCATCCTACCAGAGTCATCCCCCAGAGTTCTGCTATCTTCTGAGAATACTTTTCCACAAAAGACACACACAGTTATGGATACACTCACAAAAGAACACAAATATTCTCTGTTGACAGACTGGCTACCTCCGACTTCTAACCTTCATCTTCCCCTCTTTGCTTTTTTCTCCTCCATCTCCCCTCCCTAGCTTGCTTTCTAAGACTGTTGTCCAAATAATGTGAAATCCATGTTTTGTAGCAGTGTAGCTATTCCACAGCCCCAGAAAAGGCCATCTTTCACTAGTATGCCTCAGGAATCATTAAAGCATAACAGCCCCATTGCTCTGCTGAGGGCAGCAATGGTCACATGAGTCTTTTATGAGAGAGATTGTCTGTTCAACCAGGAGATCTGCCTTCTGCTTCCACAACATGCACTTTCAATGCTACATATTCTTTTGTCTTTTTAAAGCAGTTAAAAAAGTATATATTTTATGTTATCAAGTAGAATATTCAGCATTTTTAATTAATATGCACAATATCTTCCTAATGCAACCAAATGCATTAAATCAAATTATTAAAATCTGCTTTAACATACCAGAATTGTTGTTTAATTGTGGTTATAGCTTCCCCATTTCTTACTGAAAACGCAGTGCTATTAATCTATACTGTCATGTCCTGTAACTGTTTTTATGACATGTGCTGCTGACCTCTTAGCCAGGTCACCCTTGTGAAAGAGATCCTGATCTCAATGGGTTCTTTACCTGGTTAAAAAAATTTTAATAAATAAAAAAAATTTAAAAAAAGTAAATCCCCTTTCGCTTAACAAAGGGTTCTCAAACCTGCAGCTCTGTAGCCACATGCAATGCTTTTTACCCATCTCCAGTGGCTCCCTGTGACAAAAAAATTACATGAAATAAATACAGGTTATTTCATTTTTGATATTTTCATTTTTATTGAGCATTCATGTAAGACTCTTTACAGTCTCGATTTGTAAAAATGTTCAGCCTACTTAAAAATAACAGATACAGCATAGTCTTCATCTATCACCGGGCACCTCATCTTCTAAATTTTGGTTGATTTAATTCATTTGCACACAAACAGAATGACTTGCTCATCTTCACAGCTACTCCCTGTTTGTAATAAAAGAAAAAAATCTAAGAACTTTTTTTAGACTTTAATTCAACCACTCCCAAAACTTCCCCCCTTACTTAGCAACCGAATGCCATAATAAGTTTTGATTGGTTGATGTCATGCATTTTTCCACCAACAGGATAAGGAATGTGATTTGTTTTTTGTTGTAAGTGCTCTCCTTATTACCGTTACTTCCTGCACAAAATCACATTGAAAAATCATGGCATAAATTATTCATCATAAGTCGGGTTTTCATTGGGCTTGAAGCACGCACTTTCAACACAGACTCAGCAAGGCTGCATCTTGCAGCTATGCCATGTGATTTATGGTCATGTGATTTAGCTGCACTGGGACATTCATTGACTCCAGAGGATTTAACAAAAAAAGAATAAATAAATATACCTGTATAGTAATTTCCTAAGAAAAGAGTCTACTTTGATGACATATTTTTTTCTGCTTTCCTGTGAGAGTCATCAGCTGAATGTTCCCCTCTTTTACCCACATCTAGCAGACCTTCAAACAAGGAAGAAAGCAGCCCCTGCTCCATTTACTGGATGAACAGCAGGTTTTCAGACCAGCAGTCAATACATATGTGAAAATAACCCTGCTCTGTAACATGTTCTGCAATATCAAGGACTGCAAGTCCTAACTTGTCACTCATGCAGTGAATGTCAGTCAGGTTGCAGGCTGATCTTTTCACACAGGAGTGTGACCGCACCATCATTTGCAAAACCAGGGAACTATGTCTGTGCTATCTCTTCAGATTCTTCATAACAAGGCTTTCCAACAGAAGAAGCTGTAAATATCACCATTGCATTGAATTAATAATTGAAATAATCAGATTTGTTTGATATATTTGTAGGATTTCTTTTTCATTTCAGTGTCCTGTAAATGTGATGACCTAATGTTCTGAATCCATTTCGTTTTTCTTTTATTTAATTAGCTGTAGTTTTCACACTGAAACAGCAGTGGTTGGTGGGATAATGGAAAAACTGGAATCATCCCCCCAACAGGGTCATCTCAACCATTGCAGGGACTTGAGCACGGAAATTGACTAATACTACTAATATTAACATAGTATATCATATCAACCAATACAACGTCCGCGTCAGGTGTTGAGGAACCAGGTCACCCTGATGAGAAGTGGGCTACTGGAACAAGAAGGCATCGGTGGGCAAGAGAAGAAAATAGGGCGCTGTTGGAATGCTACTACGCAAGTAACCCCAGCAGAAGGGGTTACATGAATAGGATGAGGGACCTATGGAATCTTATATACCACATTGACAGCGAAACAACTAGTAGCTCAGTGTTCCAACATTCGGAAGAAAGGACTGCTCTCGCGGCTAGAGATTGACAAGGTACAACACACATGCTATGGCAAGGGGAAGCCAGGATGACAGATCAGGGGGTATCACCACTCCCACCTGAGATTGGGTACCAAGCCCCAAGTGCGATGGAAGTAGGATCGTAGAGTGTGAGAGGAACTGACCTGAAAGATAGGATCATGGCGACTCTTGAAACCTGGATCCTTCGTAGCCGGTTACCAAGACTACGTGAAGTACCCTCGGAAGATCTACTAGATGATGTGAATGCAGCACTACGGACGATACCTACCGCGACCATTACCGAGGCTAACCAGCTGATCTACACCACGGAAGCAGTGATCAGTGAGATGTTTGGCTACAAGCTGAACAGCCACAAGGAGCAGTACCCTCCATGGAGAAGGAGACTAGAGGCCAAGATCAAGGTAGCACGGAGGGAGGCTAGCCAACTATCGGAGCTGCAGAAAGGTGCAATGAAAAAGGTGCCTAAGAAGTACAGCAAGCTATCCATACCTGAGGCCTTGGAATCTGCCAAGCAAAGACT
>VUQH01082738.1:0-18707 GCA_015106775.1 Etroplus canarensis
GGGGAAGATTTAAGATGTTCAGATCAGAAAACGCAACACTTTGTGAAGGCAGATGAGTCACAGTCATGTAGACATCCTGAGTCTCAATAAACAGATGAACCAAAGCCTCGTCAGACAGACTGACCGACCAAATTTAACCCAACGATAAAGACTAGAACTAAGAACATTTCCTGTATATTTATATTTTATTTTAGTTAGTTTCCTAAGCCCACAATGTTGTTTTAGTTTAGATTTTTCCCCAAAGTCTAGTTTTTATTTAACTAAAATGATTTTTCTCATGTAGTTTTAGTGAACTACAATAGCCTTGAGCCTCATTCACACACACATTCCAAGGATGCTTTGACATGTAGAAGCCAGGGATCGAACCGCCACTTTTTCCTGTTGGAAGACGACACGCTTTACCTCCTGAGCCACAGCAACCCCAAAACGGCCAAAAGGCCCTGAGCTGGAGCTTCCGCCTGCTTATGGCACACTGCCCAGCCACTACAGCAGAGGGGGCAGGAACAGCTGAGGCCCGAGTAAAAGAGCCTGGAAGCAGAACAGCTGGCTCATTCACACACATGTACTCTGGCCTGCTTCTGCTCACTTTATTCCTCTTCTCTCCAGTGCATACCTCCACCTCTCCAGGCTCTTCTCCACCTCCTCCCTACTCTCACTACAGATCACAATGTCGTCTGCGAACATCATAGTCCACAGAGACTCCTTCCTGTCCTCATCTGTCAATCTGTCCATCACCACTGCAAACAAGAAGGGGCTCAGAGCTGATCCCTGATGTAGTCCCACCCCCACCTTCAACCCATCTGTCACTCCTACTGCACACCTCACCACTGTCTCACTGTCCTCATACATGTCCTGCACCACCTTCATATACTTCTCTCTTCCTCTCTTAGCAGCCTTTCATGTTTTTTTTATAGGCCTGTGGTGTTTGTTTGTTTGTTTAGCTTTTAAAGTGTAAAAGTTTTTGTAAATACATTATCTGTGGAAATATGTCACAAAATTATCTCCAGGCAAAAGTTTAACAAGGGAGCTTGGTCTAAAAGCAGGTCCCTGGTTCGATTCCACATGGGGACACAAGCCCCTCTCAGTATGGAGGGTTGCGTCAGGAAGGGCATCCGCCGTGAAACTTCGACCCCTCGGGGAGAATACAAGGGAGCAGCCGTGGTTAAACCGCACAGTAACCGGAAGTGACATCAGAAAACGGGCTCGTGGGGCTGATGAGGGCGCCACGAGCTGCGGTTAGTTCTGGTGTTTGCGTTCTCGTGGCTTGACACGTCATACGGACGGACCGGAAACTAAAAACACGGTTCTTGTTTTGTGGACCTGCTGAAACGTAACGTGGAACCATAACCCGGAACATCCCAGCGCGAGTTTTCAAGCCGCAAAGCCTGCTGGGTAATATGGTAACGTCGGAACTACGTTGATTGGAGGTCCGCAGCGCGTGCAGGTAAAAAGTAGGAACACAGTACTACTACTACTACTAGTACTGCTCAGTGTGTGTAGTGTTAGTACTGCTCAGTGTGTGTAGTGTTAGTACTTTTTCAGCTGCATATACAGTGAGTGTGTTGTTTCTATCAGATGCTGCTGTGTTTGTTGTTATTTATTACTGTGTGTGTGTGTGTGTGTGTGTGTGTGTGTTTATCAGTGTGATTGGCTGATCCTCAGGTTCTTGTAGTAATAAAATCGTCCAATCAGCTGGGTTCTTCCTCTCTCTGTGAACCACAGCAGGTTAAAGGAACATTGCAGTGTACTGTGTCTGTCTGTCTGTCCACAGACATGTCCTCTCTGTCGGCAGAGAGGGACAGGATCCAGAGAGAGGTGGAGGAGCTGGAACAGAGTCTGTCTGTAACACAGGCTGAACTGGAGCTGCTCAGCAGTGGGACAGGTACCTGTCTGTCTGTCTGTCTGTCTGTCTTTATCTGCCTCTAAGTGACCTCCTGTCTCTCTGATTAGATGATGGCTCCGATAATGAGGATGTGGACGGTCTGGTGGGACAGGTAGGCCTCACAGCACACCCTGACGCATGACATGAGCGAGAATCCCTGCAGCGATACAGTGATGTGCAAAAGTCTTGAGCCACCCCTCATTCCTTTCCAGTTTTACTTTCTTACGATTTTTTAAATACTCTTGAGCAACAGTTCTCCAGGCTCTCTGAAGCGCTTTCAGAAGCGTTTCTTTGGCTGCTTTTTCACTCATTTCACTTTTCACAGTATTTTTGTGTTTGTTTAGTAAACCATTTATCACTGACCTGTGACTCATTCAAGGATTAAAAAGGCTTCTAATAGAAGGGATGAACCAGCGTTGTGTCGACAAATAGCAGACACCTTAGCAACAAACTAATTTGAAATCTTTAGGCACTTTGTTACAAGCAGGTGGTTACAAAAACTAACTAGCTGAATCTATGAAAAATGCCAAAGCAAACACAGTTTTACAGCCATAAAATAGGATTTGTGCAGCAACAAAGTGATTTCCAAAGTGCTGTTGGCTGAAAACTTGGCATATCTCAGCATGGTGTGCAGTGTGTCCTTAAATAATTTGAGGACACTGGAAAAGTGGAGGACCAAAGATGAAGTGGCAGGCCAGCTACAGCAGATGAACGGTGTCATCCAGCCTGACACAGGACCTGAGCGATGCATCTGGTCCTTCAGTTGATACATCAGAAATGTTCTCAGTGGTGTTGGAGATCTTGTTAAAATTGATAGAAATATGAACGTGTGCAGTAAAAGCCTGCCTGGATGAAAAAACACAATGTGTAGATTGGCCTCCTCAGAGCCCAGACCTCAACGCTATTGAAGCAGTGTGGGATCATCCTGACGGAGAACAAAAGGCAGCTAACATCCAAAGAAGAACTTTGGAATGTCCTTCAAGAAGCCTGGAGAACTATTCCTGAAAACGACTTAAAGACGTGACAGGAAGTGTGTGTGTGTGTGTGTGTGTGTGTGTGTGTGTGTGTGTTTAGTCTGCTGCAGGTCTGTTGGCTGAGCGAGAGAGAATCCAGAAGCAGATTCAGAACCTGGAGGACGTCCTGAGACCACACACTCCCACCATTGTGTCAGGTCAGTCGGTCCTGTGTGTTCTCTCCGTTCTGTCACGTCAGAGCTTCTGACTCTCATTCAGGAGTCACTGTGTGTTTCATCTGCTAGAACATAATTCACAGGCACATGAAGACAGGACCACAGTGTGCCACTGCGAGCTCTGCTGCACCTTACAGATGTTGAAAAGTTAACGTCTCCTCTTTTCTGTTTGGCAGATGACGATGGCAGCAGCAGTGAGGTAAGCAGCTCGGACCTTCAGCTGTCAGTAGCTCCGTCTGTAATTCTGTAGTAACTCAGCATTGTCACACTGACCGCAGAGTGACCTTGGCCTGTCGCCGTCAGTGGATTCGTGCCTTCAGATGAACCTCGTCTACCAGCAGGTGGTCCAGGAGACTCTGGAGCAGCTTGAGAAGCTGTTAGCACAAAACCAGAAAGAGCAGGTCAGTACTGAGGCGCTACCAAAGACGCTGGGTCAGTACTGAGGCACAGCCACGTTACATTTTTATCCTCTGTAGGAGGAGCTGGTAACTCAGCTGTCTGGACCAACCAAGGAGCCTTCAAAACAAAAGTCCAACAACTCCTCCTACAAGCAGCCAGAGAAGATGTATCTAGGTCACTTCCTGAAACCATACTTTAAGGACAAACTGACAGGACTGGTAAGACAGATATACGTACACATCAGCAGACCTAAACACAGGGTCACTGTTCAGAGCTGACCAGTCAGGGGGCTGTGTTTGTCTGTCCATCTCCAGGGTCCTCCAGCCAATCAGGAGGCGAGGGAAAGGGCCAGCAGGATGTTGGGACATCTGGATGAGAAGAAACTGAAATTAAAGCGATGTAAGAATGGCCACACCCCTTTCTTTTTTTCTTACAAAATAACAAATGGAAGAATAATAAGACGGCAGAGTATGTTTGCGATGTGAGAGGAGAAAGCACATTTGCCATTCACCACCCAAGCTTCAGGTAGAACACAGAACATGTGAACCCCACCCCATGAGCCTTTGGGGCTCGGCTCATTAGAATTACACAAGCTCTGTTTTTGCCTTATGTGTCAGTAAATCGTTGCATCTGCTTTCCGTTTTCCTGCAGTGTATTAGGAAATGTGGGGTGGCTCGAGACTTTTGCACACTACTGTGCTGGGTCTCAGACAGCCTCTCTGTGTGAGCGCAGTTACCCTTCTGTGCAGGAGGCTGCCCAGTCACGAGAATGCTAACTTCAAGGGAAGGTGGACAAACTGCTGGTCTCAGCCTGAGGAGAATCTGACCCGGTGACAGCATCAAAATAAAAAGGAGTGTAACAGGTCCTCTGTGTCTCTTTAGGGGAGAGTTGGCAAAAGACTCTGCTGATCCACTCAGTGTCCAGAGAGGGTCTGAAGCGACTCATCCAGCCCAAACTCTCCAAGTAAGAGCCCTGTCACTCCACGACGACTTAACAGGCGCATGCCGACGCATCCAAATTCCTCTGAAACACCGGCATATGCAGAACAGTGATGTTGTATGGATGTATACATAACACACTGCTAACATATATAGAACATAATACCAACAAATGCTAGCGTACTGCCGGCATTTACAACTTTATACTCCTTCCCTTAAACGCAGCACATACGCCATTATATGGTAGCCGTGTGGTAGAAACACGTCAGTATGACTGGAACACGTCAAATACGTCTACAAACGTGTTGGAGGTAAGTTTGATATATGCTACACATAGGTTAAAAACACGTTACTCATAGGTTATTAATACGTTTTGGGCATGCTAGACATTATCTCCATGTATTTCGACACATACCACATGACACGCATATGCCATACGCTGGCAAACGTCGGAAATTTTGTGCATGCTCAAAATTTTCCGGCGACCTCGCCATACTGCGACGTATACCAGCATACTTCAGCGTGCTCTTAACTTATGCAAAACTTACCAATAACTTATTTGATGTACGCCAGCATATTTGCAGGTTTTTTTCCTACGTGGGCATACGCTGGTTAAATCGTCATGGTGTGACAGGGGTTTGACATCATCATCATTACTGATAGCGTTATGATGAGAGCATTTCATCCGACGCTGTGCTGCTGTCTGTGCGCGTGCGTCTCTTACAGGGTGGACTACTTGAGTCAGAAGTTGTTGTCCGCACACGAGGCAGAGAGGCAGCTAATCAAGGAGCAGGTGGACTCTTTGGAGAGCGAGATCAACCAACTGAGGTTAGCTGGATGTCAGCTTCTACAAAGAGTGGCAGGATGACAGCTTAGACTGTACGTAAAAGATGGAAACAGCTGCCATGGCGTCACCCTTTGTTTTCTGGTTTCAGCTTTTTTCCTTTTTTTTGTAACCAGGAGGTGGCGCCAGGTTATCAGCTAACCCTAGCAAGCTTGAGTAACAAACTGCATCCTTCAACTGTTTAAGTGCAGCACACAGACACACATACAGTCATGGTCATAAAGTTTTATGCAGTCCTGCTAAAATCTAAGTTTCCATAGGAGTTCAGAGGGAACGCAGCAGTCAGGTTCTGCTAATTCTGCTAATCAAATACACTTTATTACTTGGTCCTCATGTGTGAGCACCTCTATAAAAGCAGTCTCAGACGTCCCAGCAAATTCACCAAGAGGTCAGACCGTCCAGTGCTCAGAGAAACTACATCTGAGACTCTGCTCCTCAGTCAGCAGGTTAAATGTTCATGGCAGTCAAATAAGAAAAAAACTGAACAAGTATGGCTTGTCTGGAATCAGAATCAGAATACTTTATTAGAGGGAAATTGCTTAAATTACAGACACTGTTAAATGTATATAAATATGAAAAATAGAAAATACAGATAAAAGAAGATAAAAATATATATGCACGAGAGTCCAGTGTGTAGCACAGGTGGTTCAACTCAGTCACATTTTGTGCTCTTTTGACTCGTAATAAGTAGGTGTACACATATATCACTTAAATTATTTGATACATCATTTGTACTGAAGTATTTAAAAGTAAAAATTACAGCCTCTAATATTAAATTGTTTTAATTGTGTTTACCAACTTAACGATAAAACCAGCCAGTGAATGCTCGACAGCTTTTGACATTTTTTATTTAAACACACACCCCTAACAAAAGAGTCGGCCTTTCTTTTATTAATAAAAACAGCTGAATCCAAACTTTGCAGAGAAAAAGTAGTGAAAAAAGGCAGATTAAATACAGAACTCAAGTAAATGTGCTGTGTTATTAAAACTAAAATTACCTGTTTCCAGTAAAATAATGATAAATAACAAAGCAGCAACACTTTTATGTGTCGGGTATACGACAGCTTAGTTGTACAAATTCTACGTTCTACCTTTGTGTTATCGAGATTGTTAAAATGCATCCAAATCCTGCGTCTTTTCATCATTTTTGTTTCTGAGTGCACCATAGTACTCACTCTCCTTTTCTGCACCCCTGCCCTGCTCTGCTTGGTGGTACGATCCTTGTCTACCCTCACGTGATTGGTTTCCCAGCATACACTGATGTTTAGCAGTGAATGCATTTAACGCTCGTAGCTGTTATATCATTCTGCCTCATATTACTTTTAAAGCAACGAGAAGTTGTTGTTGTTGTTGTTGTTGTTGTTGGGAGCCGGCTCTCCTGGCAACCCTGCTGAGTGAGAAGGCCTCTCCTCTCTAAGAAGAACATGGCAGCACACCTTAGCTTCCCAAAGTTGCACCTCAGAAAACTGCAAGACCAAAATGGAGACGTTCGGTCATAACGCACAGCACCTCCTACCAGCTGTCAGCACGGCGGTGGAGGGATGATGATTTGGTTTGTTTGGCAGCCACAGGAAGCTGGCTCCTTGCAGTCGCTGACTCGACCATGAACTCCTCTGTGCACCAACGTGTTCTAGAGTCAAATGTGAGGACACCAGGACTAAGGTCATTATAGTTAACTAAAACTGAGAAAAATCATTTTAGTCAACTGAAATAAAAATAAAAACTGACTAAGAAAATATTGTGTGTGCACAAAACAAACTAAAATTAAATAAAAACATGTAAGAAATGTGCTTAGTTTTTAGTCTTTGTCAGTTTGGCCAAATTCAGTGAGACGGCCTGCCTGCTTCTGTTCTACCTGCTGTTTTCACAAATGGGTGTGTTTGTCATGTAATTTCTAATTCGAGCATCTTAAATCCTCCCCTGATAAATACCGTCCATATTCTAACAATCAAAACAACTAAAACTCACAATAAAACGTATAAAAACTAAACTAAAACTCAACATTTTCAAACAGTTAAAAGTAAACCAAAATGAGAAAACCTGCTGTAGAAACGAACTGAAAATGAACTGAGCTGAAAACAAAAGCTCAAAATGAAACGAAAATAAAAAGCAATTCAGAAATTCAAATTTGTAATGACTCTGATCGGGACAACGATCCCAAGCACGGCAGCAAAGCTACAACAGAAGGCCTGAAAAAGAAAAGAATCAAGGTGCTGCAATGGCCCAGCCCGCTGCCCATGAGCAAACGTTTTGCTCATGAGTTGACGGTGGTGTTAAGGGAGGCTTTTTAGGTGTTACAGCCCCATGCACTAAATTAACTTTGCTTTAGTATTGGTGTTTCCTCTGCATCTCCATCATCTTCCTCTCGTGATGGTTTTGGGCCAGACTAGGTGCTGCACTGACTCCCAGGACCATCTTCTCATGAAAAATAGGTGTTACATCAAAGTGTGGCCCAGCGCTTTACCTACAGGTGCTCTCTCTTCAGCACAGTACAGAGATGGTTTGGAAATAGTCGTAGCAATATTTTCCTGACATTCTGCGAGGCTTTAAGCCGTGTTTAAACACAGGATCTAGAGTTTGAACAGAGAACCTGGCTGACCCTGTAGCTCACAGTGCAACAGACTGACTCTGACTCCCTCAAGTGAAACATGTATCTGTTTTCTGAATGGCCAGACAGAAGAAGGAAGAGGAGCTGATTGGTGATCGATATGAAGAACACGACTGGCAGAAAATCTCTAACATCGACGTAAGTATGAGGATCAGTCAGTAAATCAGATAACGGGTGCAAAAGCAGCAGAGTGTCGGTAACTCCTACCATCATCCTCAGTTTGAAGGGACGAGGGATGCCGGGGACATTCGCTGTTTTTGGCAAAACTTCCTCCACCCGCATGTCAATAAGACTCGGTGGAGTCAGGAGGAGGTGCAGCAGCTGAAGGAGATCAGCAGGAGGCACGGAGAGAGACACTGGGAGACCATCTCACAGGAGCTTGGGGTGAGTAGCGGGGGAGCACCGTCCACCTGCCTTTCTCTCTCTGCACTGTGCGCCTCTTTTTGACCCGTCTGTCTCTCTTTCTCAGACCGGGAGGACGGCTTTCATGTGTCTTCAGATGTTCCAGCGTTTCATCTCAGACTCGCTGAAACGTCGCCATTGGACTCCGGCTGAAGACACTCTGTTCAGAGAGCTGGTGGAGAAGATGAGGATTGGAAACTTTATTCCCTACACACAGAGTAATCACGGCACACTCTGACTCTGTCCGTCTGTCTGTCTGTGGCACTGTGGACTGTACGTGCTGATGGTTTGAAACCTCTTTCTCTCTCAGTAAGTTACTTCATGGACGGTCGTGATCCGGCTCAGCTGCTCTACAGATGGACCCAAGTTTTAGACCCGAGCCTGAAGAAAGGGCCGTGGACCAGAGAGGAGGACAAGGTAGACAGGGGACTAAGTCAGGACAGTTCAGAGGTCAGATCAGAGGTCAGGGGTCGTACAGCAAGGGGTGCCTGTTCAGGTGCTTGTTTGACTTCATGTGAGGAGATTCAGCTGCAAACTAGCAGGCTCTCAGTGTGGGTTGTTCTGTGGGTGTCTGTTGTGTTTGCAGCGTTGAGTTGCTGACCAGTCTTTGTCTGTCTGTCTGTCAGCTGCTGCTACAAGCCGTGGCTCGCTACGGAGAGAAGAGCTGGTCCAAGATCAGGTTGGCGGTTCCCGGACGCAGTGACGGAGGCTGCAGAGACAGGTGAGATCTGACTGGAGGACAGAACAGAGTCTGTCTGATTCTTTGAGTCTCAGTTAACGTGTGTGTGTGTGTTTGCGTGCAGGTATTATGACTGCCTAAAGGCCGGGACGAAGAGAGGAGCATTTGATAAACATGAGAGAGAGCTGCTACTGCAGCTGGTGGAGAAACACGGAGTAGGTGGGTCAAACGCGCAGGCAAAGCAGCAAAATAAAATCACGTTGCTGCCGTCTTCTCATGGTATCAACAGCAGCTCACAGTTACACAAAATGACAGATCACAAATTCAAAATGTGTCCTTGAGACAGCATTACTTTTCTGTTACTGTTCTTCTGTCTTTTAAGTTTGTCTTAATAGTCTAATAATAATCTTCCCAGCAGGATGGGAACATAAATCATATCGAATACCTTAAAGGGGACTTGCTTTGCTTTTCCTTATTTCGGGCTGTGGGGGCAGCAGTCTAAGCAGAGACGCTCAGACCTCCCTCTCCCCACCCCAGCCACCTCCTGCAGCTCTTCTGGGGGGACACCTAAGCGTTCTCGGGGCCGGCCGAGGGATACGATCGCTCGTGTCCCAGATCTGTCCCGGGGCCTCCTCCTGGCAGGACTTGCCCAAAACGGCTCATCTAGGAGGCACGCAGAAGGCGTCCTGGTCAGATTCCCAAACCACTTCGACTGGCTCCTTTAAACGTGAGGATGGAGTGCTGCTGACCCCAACTGGGGATGTCTTCGAGCGGTGGAAAGAGTACTTCAAGGAGCACCTCTGGAGACTGAGTGTGGCTGAGGTCTCCACAGTGAAGTAGTTGAAAAGCTCTCTGGAGTCCAGGCCCCTCGGGTGGATGAGATTCACCCCGCGTTTCTCCAGGCTCCGGACGTTGTGAGGCTATCCTGATTGACACGTCTCTGCAGCGTTGCATGGAGGTCAGGGACAGTGCCCCTGGAGTGGTAGACTGGGGTGGTGGTCCCCCTTTTTGAAAAGGGTGTGCTTCAGCTTCAGGGGAATCACACTCCTCATCCTCCCTGGGATGGTCTCTGCCAGGGTGCTGGAGTAGAGTCGGTCTGTTAGTTGGATCCTTGGATTCTGGAGGAACAAAGCTGGCCGTGGAAAGCTGGACCACCTCTTTGTCCCTTTGAGGGGGGTTGTCCTCTGCTGTCAAGTGTTTTCTTGTCTTAATGGTGGTTATTCAGGCAAAATCAAACCAAAAACCTCGATCTCTGTGTCCATCATGTGCTGTGTTTGTGTGCTTGGACTCATTTCATCACTTTGTATGTGTTTCAGGTCACTGGGCAAAGATTGCTGCTGAGATTCCTAACCGTATTGACTCACAGTGTATGAGGGAGTGGAGGAAAATGACCAAATCTACAAATGAGGTACACCACCTTTTGTCTGGGAGGGAGGGGGATGTTGGTGCTGTGATGGGAGTAATGTAACAAGCAAGGCCAGTTTGATGGCTCAGACAGATTTTTAACTTATAAGATCTGATCTGTAAAGGAGACGAGACAAAGGCAGGAAGCAGATAAACACAAATAAGGACAGCAGCGCCTGTACATAACGTTAATGATTCTGCTATGCAGCTCTCCTCTCAGTGCTTCCTGTACCAGTTTCCACGTGGGCTGATACTGTTAGGTCCATAAATTTTGGGACAAAGACATACTTTTGTAATGTTGCCTCTGTACATCACCACAGTGGATTTTAAATCCAACAGTCAAAATATGATTAAAGTGCAGACGTTCCTCTTTAATTCAAGGGGTTTGAATTCTGTCATCATCCACTTTAGTTGCCTTCTGTGGTCTACCGGGCCTTTCTGGTGTTGCTGAGCTGGCCAGTTCACTCCTTCTTTTTTAAAATATTCAGATTGTTGTTTTGGCCACTCCTAAAGAGAACAAAAGCATATATTTCCCAATAACTCCTCAGTTTACTACGTGAGATCAACTGTTATGAACCACTTGACCAGCCAGAATACTCTTGACAGGAGCCCACAAATCTAAATTCCAAATATTTTAAAGCAATTCTTTTGTCAAACCTCCTGAATTAAGCCTGAACCTGTTTGTTACACCACCACAGTGGATTATAGATCGGGCAAAGTTACAAAAGAAGTGCCATTGTCCAAATACTCATGTGGGCATTCTAGCTGCGACTAATTGTTCCATTCTCACTGCAGATATTAATGGGTTCATTTGAACCGCACTGATTTCACAATGAATAAAAAGAGCAGCGTTTCTAAAAAGGTCTCAACGCTGACTGCTGAACTGTTTAGAAACCATGAAAACTGACATGGTGACTCCTCTTTAACTCCAAAAACAGAAATTACAGCCTTCCGCAAAACTACCGAGGAGAAGAAAAAGAGATGGGAAGAAGAAGGCGGTTGCTAAAACCACCAACAAAATCCAGAGACGTCTCAGGACAGTAAAGGAGGTAGTGACCAGTGAGGAAGAGGAGGAGGAGGAGGAGACTGTGATAGAGTACATGGATAGCGATGACGACAAGAAACAGAAGATGAAACCGACGGAGGTAGTGAAAGTGGAGAAACCGGTGGAGGTGGAGGTGGAGGAGGAGGAGGAGCTTTACACCTTGCCATCCATGAAGGATTGGATTCCCGCTGAAAGCGCACCAACTTTTAGCTTCCTGAACTTTCGTCCGGTGGTGTTGGCGTCCTCCAGTGAGGCTTGCGGTGCAAAGCCCGTCCGGTCGACCATCGTGGGGAAGTTCGGACGCTCCGTGATCATTGGCCCACAACCCAGGGAGCTGCGGTGGGAGGAGCGCCACAACAGCAGCGCCATGATGATGGTGTCACCTGACCAGCTCCGAGCCTACCTGCAACATCATGTGCAGCGGTTCAAAAAACAGGGGGGATGGAACTCCCGTAGCAACAAGCCGATCCTTCTGAGAGGATTGACCGACCAGGGGCTAGACTTCGCCCTGCAGGCTGCAGTGACACCGTGGATTGGCAACCTGCTGATCCCGGCTAGCACCAAGGTGACCGCGGCAGACGTCCTGAGGGAGCGTGGCGAGAAGAGAGGGCTCGCTTCAACGTCCACCTTCACGTTGTTCCTCCAAGTCATGAACGTGGATGTCAAAGGGTGCAAGGAGATGATCGAGCAGAGAGAGAAGAGCGTGATGTTCCTGACTCCACCTCAAGCTCCTTCGTCTGTCAAACTGAAGAAGCCGCACACTGTTGGAGGAATGCTGCAGCGGCTGAAGCTCGGGATGCAGGAGGTAGACAGGTGGCAAAGACTGACTCCCCCTTCTCCGCTCCACCCACTGATGCCTCCTCAGAGGCAACCCATCGTTGCTCCTCAGGCGCCTCCTAACGCAAGTCCTCCAGTGGTACCTGTGCCTGCTGTCATTACTCGTCCTGTCACACAATCCCACACTGCTTCTTCTCCGGCTCATCACACGTCTCCTCATGCAGGGGTCAGTGTTTCTCCATTCGCTGCCCCTTCTGCTCTTCTCAGGCTGGCTGCCCCTCCAGTGTCTGTGATCCCAATGTTCCAGAATGTCACCCCCATCTGCAGCCGACAGCCTTTACCTCTGGCTAAAAATATTACAGTCTTGCTGCCTCCTTCCGTTAGTCAGCCTGTTTCCGTCAGCTCCACGCTGGCCTATAAAAACACTCTTCCCTCCTCTGCAGCCCGCCCCGGCCGGCTCAGCCTTCCCCCCACCACACTAAATTCACCCAGGGAAAATGGGCAAGCAGAAAGTTGTGAGGCTGCCTGCGGCAGTCGGTCAAGTGTGGATTTTGGTTTGGCACATGCAGGTGTGAATGAAGACAGAAACAGGACTCACAAGCTGAATCAGAAGTCCAGCGCTCCAGCTCGAGCTGCTGAAGCCAAGGTAACTGTTTTTTGTGTATTTCTTTTAAGTAAAGTTATTATTTTTGCTTTTATCCATGACACGGCAGAGAATAATTTATATTTTGGGATCAGAGTATGACAAAGTGCCGAGGAAAAAACATGATAACCAGATTCATCTGCGCTGGGAGCGTCAGTAGATTTCTGTTGTTGGAGAAGTCATGTGATATGCTAACTTGTAATGTTGCTGTGACTAATGCCAGTGCCCTTTATGGATTCTACCATCTCCATTGTGTAATATGCACTGTACGGACAAACATACAGGACCACCTACACAGTCCACCCACAGGAGCTTTTATGACCTCCCATTCTAAACCAATAGGAATTAATATGCAGTTGGCCCCTCCTTTGCAGCTGTAACCGTGGGAACCTATGGGAATTTTTGCCCATTCATCTGGAGGAGCATTTGTGAGGTCAGACACTAATGTTGGGCAAGAGGGCCTGGCTCGCAATCTCAGTTCCTTGCTGATGTGTTGGATGGGGTTGAGGTCAGGACTCTGTGTGGGCTAATCAAGTTCCTTAACGCCAAACTTATTCAATGATGCCTTTCCGGGCCTTGCTTTGTGCACGGGGTTTTATGATGGCAGTTACCACCTTTTATTGTGGTTTTTTAAAAGCCAGGGTGACATATGAGATGTAGATATGAAATGTAAAAATAAAAAAACAAAATCGACAGGCAAATTCAGGAAGTTGGCAGCCGAAAAAGGGCAGACAGTTGGGAAAAAGCAACTCAAAACCCTCTCCTTCAGAATAAAACAAAAGAAAAGGGAGAAAAAAAACAAGGCATGTTCCACCCTGATTCTGACCAGGCGGAAGACCTTATATAGACAAAATATTTGGGCCACGCCTCCAAATCAGAATCTGAATCAGAATACTTTATCAATCTAGGGGGAATTTACATGTTGCATTCTGCGCCATTGCCACAGGTGTATAAAATCAAGCAGCCAGCCATGCAGTCTGCCTATGTGAATACTTGTGAAAGAATGGGTCGTTCTAAAGTGCTCACTGTGTGGTACTGTTACAGGATCCCACGATTGCAACAAGTCAGTTGGTGAAATTTCTTCCCTTTTAGACACTCCACCACCTTGTGGTAAGTGATATTATTGCAAATATAGGAACCGCAGCTACTTGGCAGACCACAGAAAGTTGCAGGGCGGGGTCAGCGAGTGCTGAGGCACACAGCGTGTAAAAGTGGCCAACGCTCTGCTGACTCAATAACTGCAGAGTTCCAAACTGGGGTGGGGCAATCTGCTCCACTGTCCAATTGTGGTATTGTCCCCCTGTGACATTACCAGAGCAAAGACGGTAACAAGAACCCATGATAGCGCCATCCACCCTTCATAATGTGTGCCCCAAACACAAAAACTTATTGGCACACAGATGAGAGAGAAACTCGTCCACCAGGAGTTTAGTTTTCTCTTCTAGCGTATCAAGGCCTGTGGATTTAGTATGGGATGTCAGAAAAGCTCCTGTAGGTGGAATGTGTTGGTAGCCCAGTTGTCCATTGACCATAACATTTTCATGTACCATCAAATGACCGTGAAAGACCTCTAAATCTTATTTAAAGGACAACAAAGCCTTCTTTCAAACGGCTCTTTAAAATTCCTCTGATCAGTTGGACTTCTTTTTGGTTTCTGTTTCTTTCAGGCGGAAGTCAAAAAGACTGTAACCTCGTCTTCGCTTCACACAGACTCTTCAACTGCTGTCCCCTGTCCTCCTCGCCAGCTCTCCAATGCCTCTGTCCAGCTGGCACCTCAGACTCTTCCCTCCGCCCTCGCCACGCCTCCTGCAGCTCCTCCTGATGGTGTTACCTCTTCTTCTTCTTCACTTGCATCTCTTCCTCCCAGACCAGATTGCTCTGATTGGCCTCTAAACCATGGTTCAGCCCCCCCACGCCCCTCCAGTCAGACCACTCAGCATACTGTCTCCTCTAATTCATGCCCACCCGTTGACTTGCTCTGTGACCACGACTACACTGTTGTACCACCTGGACCCACCCCCTGTCAGTCCGGTCACGTCCCAAAACAAGCAAACGGCAGTGTTCCTGATGGCAAGGCCAAAGGGAGGAAAAGAGGCAGGGAAGCAGCAGAGAAGCAACAGGTGATGGGCAGTCAGGATGACCATTGTGTGGGCCGAGAGAGGAAGCGGGTTCGGAAGCTGAGTCATAAGGCCAAAGCTCTGCTGGAGGAGTCTGAGGCCAAGGTAAGACCAGATTCTCTTCTGTTGCCATATTTGGTTGCAAAATTGCAATGACATCAGCGAGCACTGACAGAAGTCTGATGTTTGTAGAAGTGTATGGTCTTTGTGTCGCAGTTGTTGCTATAGCAAAGGGGAAGCAAATGGCAGATTAATTTATAGACTGATGCAGTGTGTCTTACCAGGAAGTATTCATATTGGATGATAACCTGGGGGTTGCTTCTTACAAGTACTGGTGTATTTGTTTCAGTTTCGTTTGTTGCTGAGATCATCAGTGTGAGATTAACTGCAATTAGCTCAATGGACTTTTATTTTGAAAAAACACTCCTGGCTTGGGTCTTTTGAAACTACTAAATACAGTCAGGTAAATAAGTTTTGGGAAAATGGTGCATTTTTAGTGGATTTTAAATCAAATGTTCAAAATATGGTTGAAATGCAGACTTTCAGCTTTAGTTCAAGGGGTTTGACAGATAAATTGTTTTAAATGTTGAGGAATTACAGCCATTTTATACGCAGTCACCTGCTTTCAGAGGTTCAAAAGTAATGGGACAGACTAACATCATTTTAAATCTAAGGCTTTTTTGAATGAAAATCCTTTGCAGGCAATGACCACCTGAAATCTTGAACCTATGGACATCACCAAATGCTGTGTTTCCTCCCTTTAGATGCTCTGCCAGGCCTTTACTGCAGCCTCCTTCAGTTGCTGCTTGTTTGTGGGTCTCTGCCTTCAGTTTTGTCTTCAGTAAGTGAAAAGCTGCTTGTTTGGGTTGCAACGTGGCCACTGAAGAACATCTAATTTCTTTGCCTGAAGAAACTCTTGGCTCACTTTTGCAGCTTGCTTTGGATCATCATCTATTAGCATCGTGAAGCATTGTCCAATCAGTTTTCCAGAATTTGTCTGAATCTGAGCAGAGAGTACAGCCCTGTACACTCCCCAATTCATCCTGCTGCTTCTATCAGCGTCACATCATCAATAAACATAGTGACCTGCTTCCACTGGCAGCTATACATGCTCATGTCATAACATTGTCTCCACCATGTTTGACAGATGATGTGGTATGCTTCAGATCATGAGCTTTTTATTTTATTCTCCTTACTCTTCTCTTCCAAAGTGTTCTTAACTTGGCTGGATGTTGTGAAAGGTTTTTCTTAACAAAGGAAAGAATTCTGTGATCATCCTCTTTAGTTGTCTTTTGTGGTCTTCCAGGCCTTTTGGTGTTGCTGAGCTGGCCAGTCCATTCATTTTTTTTAAAAAAATGTTCCAGACTGCTGTTTTAGCCTCTATTAAAGGTTCTGTGATGGGTTTATTTTATTTTTTCACACTGCTGATGCCCTCCTTCACTTCCATCTCTTGGGACCTCACAAGAGAGTGAAAAACTACCAAATGCAAGTTTAGCTCTGGGATTCAGCTTCTGATCTTTGATCTGCTCAGTTTGTGAAGGAATCATGAGAAAACAGGCCTCACCTGGCCATAAAGCTGCTTGTTAGTCAATTGTCCCATTACTTTTGTGCCTCTGAAAATAGGGGGCTTCATGTAAAAAAGTGATGTAATTTCGAAACATTTAATGCAATATTTTTGCCAAACCTCTTAAACTAAAGCTGAAAGTCACATTACAAAAAACATCAAGTGTATGAATTAAAGGTTATCCCCACGACACACATGCACACAGTGTTTGTGCTCTCCATCAGCAGCAGAAAGCATCTGTAAGTGGAGAAGAAGAAGAGGAGCCACTAAGTAATGTTCGAGCTGTTATAGTGCAGGGACTAAAAGAGGCCGCCAGTGATGTAGAAAGGCCAACATGGGTGCATAAAACCTCACCAGAATGCAGGAAATTGAGTGGCTGGTGCTCAAATGTATGAAAACTGCTATCATTAGCTGGTGCCAGGTTCTGTCACCTCCTCAGTTTGCCTCTGTTTTGGTTTTTGTTTGCAGGCTGAAGCTAAGAAGGAGAAAACTTCTGCGCAGAAGCGTTCTCGCAGTGCTGGTCCTAAACAGAAAGCCAGCGCAAAGACTCCAGGTGGGGCTCAGGTGCCCGGGTTGTACTTACTACCCAATCAGCCAATGTTCTTCATGACTCCTGCAGGGCTGGTCCAGCTCACACAAGCCCCGCCCCAAGGCCTGGAGTTCACAGTAATGGGCGGTGCCCCACGTCCACCAGGGAATGTTGTACACCGGCTTCCAATCCCACCCCGTGTCCACCACGCTCGCAGAGGGATGCAGCCACTTGCACCTAAACCGTCCCCTGTGTCAGGCCCCGTGTATCCCCCCGAGCCTCCCCCCCAACCTGCAATCCTGCCATCTGTCCTAGATCATGGCTGCTACTCCCTCCCTTTCTGTCCGCCCCTTTCAGTCACAGTGGACTCCACACAGTCTAGTCCCCCCAGAAGGGAAGCACTGCAGATTGACCCCTCGTTGATGTTCCTGGAACCCCCGGCAGCGGTGTATGACTGGCTAAGTGGGAGGGGAGGGGTGGAGGTACCAGGAGCAGGCGTGGCATTGCCTTACCTGCCACCTTTTGTTAGCAATCTTAATACACTCAGTGCGCTGCTCCGTGCCAAGAAGTCCCTGACCAGGTCGTCCCTGCAGTTGCTGCGTGAAGGCAACAGACACCAACGGCCCCAGACCACTTCCAAACCTCACCACAGTGCAAAGAAAAGCTCCAATCAGCCTCCGACTCCACCTTCACCAGACCTGCCAGACTCTACCTTGGACCTCCCATCTGCTGAGGAACAACCAGGTAACACCCCCCAATTACCTATTCTTCACACGAGGTCCAGATGCTTGTTAGTCTGCTGTTGCTCCTCTGTGAACTCCCAGTGGTTTTCTCAAGTGTGCTTTTGTTTGTGTCTCCCTGCAGCTTCTCCTGCAGCTCCCTCTGTCAGCTCGGACCCCCTGCAACAGCAGGAGGAAGAGGAGGAAGACGAGGAGATGCTGGTGGCTGCGGTGCGTCAGTTGGTAGCTGAGCGTTTCTCGAGTAACCCCGCCTACCAGTTGCTGAAGGCCCGCTTCCTATCCTGCTTCACTCTTCCCGCCCTCCTGGCTACCCTGCCGCCAAAAAAGAAGGCAGCAACCTCACAGGCTAATCATGAAGAGGAGGCAGAGGAGGAGGGAGAGGAGGAGGGAGAGGAGGAGGCGGTGCTAGAGAAAATCAAAGCGAGAACAAAATGGAGTAGAGCTAAGGTGGGTTTTGCAGGTTTTTTTGTCGTTTCAGGTTCAGGCATTGAACCTTAAACTGCCACTAGATGTTTTCAGTCATAATCAGCTGCAAGAAGATCAATTTTTCTTGTTATATTATTTTAGCTGTGCTAATTTTTTTCCTCTCAGCCCCTTCTTGTTTGCAGTGGTGATGGACAGATTGACAGATGAGGTCAGGCAAGAGTCTCTGTGGACTATGATGTTTGCAGACGACATTGTGATCTGTAGTGAGAGTAGGGAGGAGGTGGAGGAGAGCCTGGAGAGGTGGAGGTATGCACTGGAGAGAAGAGGAAGAAAAGTCAGTAGAAACAAGACCGAGTACATGTGTGTGAATGAGAGGGAGGCAGGTGGAACAGTGAAGATGCACGGATGTAGTGAAGGAGGACATGCAGAGGGTTGGTGTGAGGGAAGAGGATGCAAGGGATAGAGTGAGATGGAGGCAGATGATCCGCTGTGGCGACCCCTAACGGGAACAGCTGAAGGAG
>VUQH01082745.1:0-10000 GCA_015106775.1 Etroplus canarensis
TTCACTTAAAGTAAAACATAAGGCACACAGCAAAGGGGATGCAACCAAACTGGAAAGAAACAAGAACGAGACAGAAAAAAGGAAAACCAAACAAAACCTAGTCCCACAATACCAAAAACCACAAACCATAACATACAGTCTCCAGACCTAAACCCTATCAAGCTGGTTTTGGATGAACTGGACAGAAGAGTGAAAGCAAAGCAACCTACAAGTGCCACACATTTATGGAAACTTCTGCAACAGAGTTGGGAAGAACTTGCTGAAGAATATTTGATTTCCATTGTAGAAAGAATGCCATGAGTGTGTTCAGCTGTTACATCCAAAGCTGGCTACTTTGATGAGTCAACAATTTAGAATACATTTTGGTTTATTCCATGATTTCTTTTTGAATTTCAGTAGCTTGTTTGTTCTATGCTTTTTATTTCAGAGTACAATGAGACATTGAACTGCTTGAATTTCAATAAAAAACTGAATAAGTGGGGTGTTCTAAAAATTTTGACCAGTAGTGTATATGAAAAAACTGCAATGTTACATAAACACCAAAAGTTAAAAGATAAAAAGAGTACTGTATAGACTATATACAAAATATGAGTGGTATTATTGCAAAGTGGGAATATTTAGGAACCACAGCAACTCATCTACAAAGTGGTAGACCACAGAAAGTTACAGAGTGTGGTCGTCAAGTGCTGAAGCACATAATGCGTAAAAGTCACTCTGCTGAATCAGTTACCACAGAGCTCCAAACCTCCTCTGGCATTCACATCAGCACAAAACATCAAACATTTTCTGTTTAAGCGAGACTGTGCTCCAGTGCACAAAGCAAGGTCAGTAAAAGCACGGTTGGATGAGTTTGGTTTGGAAGAACTTGACTAACCCATACAGACCCCTGACCTCAACCTCATCAAACACCTTTGGGTTGATCTAGTACAGAGATTGCAAGCCAGGCCCTCTCATCCAACATCAATGTCTGGCCTCACAAATGCTCTTCTGGATGAGTGTGCAACAATTCTCACAGAAACACTTCCAAATCTTGTAGAAAGGCCTTCCAGATGAGTAGAAGTTGTTATAGCTGCAAAAGGGGGACCAACTCTGTATTAAGGCCTTATAAGAATGGGATGTCGTACAAGCTCATATAGGTGTGATGTGTGGGTGGCCTAATACTTTTGTAATTGTAGTGTATGACAGTTTTAACACCACACTCATTCAGTAGCCCACATGATGCTTGTAGTGTAAAATAATCAGGTCTTCACCCTGTAGGTCAATGTTTGATTGCATAAAAAAACCCACTTTTTTCTTTTCTGTGTTACTTTTCTGTGGAAAATGGAATTAAGATAGATCCTTAAATCCATTCTCAGACTTGCCTCTAAAACCATTACTGTGTCCTTATTAAAACACACAATACTTTCATGACTCAATCTGGTTCAGACACTGTGTACCTCAGATGCCTTTAAATTTATCTGAGTAATATCTAAATGTTTGAGAATAAGATTACTTTCTTGACTTTATTGCAGGTACATTGCATACATCTTATCTATGCTTCTATCCCTCTTTTCATAAGAGCTTTTTTGGCAAGACTGCGAGCTGGATAATGTGTAACTCACATGTTATGGACACATACTGTAGCTATAAAATGTACTTGATACTTTAAACATTCACAGTCATTGTGAACTGTAATTGATTGACTGAGAACCTTGTTAGTTATCAAAGTATGAAAATCATGAATATAACCATCAGCATCCACCCCTGTGATTAAAGCTTTAGAAATATGTGGACATCACTGAAGGTTGCTCATTATAAATTCCACCAGAGAGAACTCTCTCTGTATAGAATAATAGACCATTTCATGCTTAGTGGTTTATAAGCAAATAAAAATGAAATTAACCTTTGGCTGTTCTCTTGTATTCTCCCCAAGGGGTCACCACAATGGATTAATCTGCATTGGTAATTTGGCAGAGGTTTTACACTGGATTCCCTTCTTGACACAACCCTCCATGGTGAGAGGGGCTTGTGTCCCCACCTGGGACCTCTTGCTTGTAAGGCAAATGTGTAAACAGCTACACTATGGGGACACTTACAAGAAAAATAAAAATGTTTCACAATAAAAGAGCAGTTTAGTTACATCATAATGAAAAGCAACAAGACAGTCAGAATGACCCACAAACAAAATGCACTGAACCATGTCTCCCTGCAGGGAAAAACTGGGCATGTTTATTGCTTGTTATCAAACCTTTACATAACTGATTGAAGATAATTAAATGGAGAAGATCACTTTAAAATAAGGCATAAGCTCCCCTCCATTCCCAGAAAGTGAGTGAGAGAGGGGGATAACAGAGTAACTGAAACATCTGATTAGATTACTCTGCTAGAGATGGCAGTGAGGTTTCAAGCTGTGGCTCCCACCCTGCCATTCACCTCAGCTGCACTCTGCTTCCTCTCTCATCTTTCTCTTCTTTCCTTCATCCAGGTGGTCTGGTCCCTGCAGAGTAACAACTCCCCCTGTAGGATTAAGTCAGGACTTCTATAAACCTGAAATTACTGACTGTGTTTCATCTTCTGAGGTAAGTAAAATGCCATCGCATAAAAAAGAGATGCCGACATAGGCTGGCTCTTTAAACGAAAAGAGTGTGAAATGCAAGCTGACTGATGCTTATGGGGGCTATCAAATGTGAAAGATATGTGAACTTGAAACCAAAACGTAACATGTCATTATGTATCCATGTCTTTGAAGCTTATATTTAGATGTTGGTCCACAGTTGATTAAAACAAATAGTAGAACAGAAACAGTATACAGTAGTTTCAGTTTTTATTGATATTTGGAACTTCATTTGGGATGAATCCTGATATTTGATGAAAATAAGAGCCATCTTCAAGCCAGTCTTTGGACACTGAGTCACAATAATGCAAACATGTTGCCTGTGAAATATCTTTTATTTCTTGCTTTTTCCTTTGAAAAAAGCAAACATATGGGAAAAGAATTCATACAAATTGTAATAGCATGAATATGCAAATTTAAGTAAAAAGGGAAAGTATCTCGCCCCCAGGAGACAAACAGAAGAAGATCTGTGGCTATGATCTGTGCTCACACTCTGTGGGTAGCTCCTATACAGTAGATATTATATATGAGAAAAGCTGTTGTTTACTCATAAAACATGCATAATAGCCTAATCCGTACCTCTGAAGTTCTGGCAAATAAAAAAAGGACTGAATAAGACAATTGTACAAATTTAAGCGGCGCAAAATATGTGCAAAGCAGTTTATGGCTTAAGAGAGAAATCATAAGCAGCACTCCACACCCCCTATGTCTTTCTTGTCTTAAAGTCTGACAAATTTGTGCTTGTTTAACTACAAATGATAACATCTTGGAAAAACCATACATATATGTGGCATTTACTTAACACTGTACTTTAAATCAAGTAGAATTTAATTGCACACTATCTCCTCAAATGTAGATAACACAATAAAGACATTGCTTTACTTTACTAGAAAGAGAAATAGACTAACAGTTACCGATCTACACACAATAGTAAGTAAATGTAACTTTTGTCTATGAGCTGGCTGTGGTTGTTTCTGGCAGCCTGTGATACTCCAGATGGTGGCAAGTTTCCCTTCCAGCAGTCTGTCAGTCTTGGCTCCTAGCCACGTGTGTGTAAGATAGGGGCAGGTGAGGACAGCTTGGCACCAAAACACTGCAATACACAATCTCAGGAGATGCTGTGGGATTTCAGTAAGAATTAATTTTGGCATTGAATTTATTCCTCCAATACATTTTAAAAACAAAGCTCTCAGTTTTAGTGTAATGTTAATTTCCTTGAAAATATGAAGCAGTATTCACGTCAATATGGACCAAAATCTCAGTGGAATGTTTTCAATACCTTGTTGAATCAAAGTCATGAAGAATTAAAGTAGTTCTAAAGGCAAGGTATAACTAATGAAGTGACCAGTAACTATATGATCAAGTATTTTGTAATGTAGGGGGCCATTACTGAAACAGTCTTTGTCTTTAAGCAACTGCTCAATAAGCCTGTCGAAAAATTCCTGAGCCTCAAATTGTTTTGAAATATTTTGAGACCAGGGAACCCTTGTAGGGGAAAAATTCCCAACCCCCCTCATAACCTGAACACTTATTTACTAAATGATTGCTACATTTGCATTCTTACTTTTCAACATGAAACACATCAGAGGCATGTGATGTTATGTGTTATAGTGACATCTGCATTTGTATTGGCGCATAAATCTTCTTCTTCTGCTTCTTCTTCTTCTTCTTCTTCTTCTTCTAGCTGCTCCTGTTAGGGGTCACCACATTGGATCATCTGTCTACATCTCACCCTGTCCTTTGCATCCTCTTCCCTCACACCAGTCCTCTGAAAGTCCTTTTTCACTAAGTCCATGAACCTTCAGTGTGGTCTTCTTCTTCTCCTCCTGCCTGGCAGCTCCATCTTCGACATTCTTCATCCAATATATCCACTATCCCTCCTCTGACTTTGTCTCCTAACTGATCAACATGAGCAGTCCCTCTGATGTACTCATTTCTGTCATATGTTTTCTCAAGATCCACAAAGACACAGTGCAACTCCTACTGACCGTCTCTATGTTTCTCCATCAGCACTCTCAAAGCAAACATTGCATCTGTAGTACTTTTTCTCAGCATGAAGCCATACTGCTGCTCGCTTGCTCACCCTTATTCTTGAAGATCGCACTTCATCTGCTGTAGTGGCTGAGCATTGTGCTCATGCAGCCACTAAGAGCCTTCTAGGGGCTACATAAGCAGGTGGAATCTGCAGCTCAGGGCCTTTTTGGCCATCTTGGTTTTGACAGAGCATCATGTTGTTGTGAGCTCACTGTTTTCTTTGGACTTAGTTCATGAGTTGTTTGTGTTGCATTATTTTGTGTTAAGTTGCCAGAGGAAGCTGGTAGGGGAGAGCAGGCATTTTAGTTTGATTGCTCCCACTTTTCTTCTATTTCTTGGTGTTGCTAAGGAGTTCAGTTGTAGGTTTGTACTTTTCTTTTCCCTAGTTAGTTATTGGTGGGTTTTGGTTTCATTGAAGGGCTGTTTTGTTTGTTATTATGGTATTGGCTCTACCTAAGGTATTTGTGGCTTCCTTAACATCACCCTGGCAATAAATGTTTTCTCAAACTGACCCAAACTGTCTCTTGGTGTTCCTCTCATCTGGTGCAGTGTTGTTCACCCACCCGTAGAATACCTTGGGGATGTAACACAATCGATACAAGTCCTTCTCTCCTTCCTTGGTGTCCAGCCTCTCGTACAACTCACAATAAGCCTTTTCCTTTGCCTTTGTCACTTCTCTCTTTGCTGTGCGCCTAGAGTCTCAGCTCTCCTGTCTACTTTCATCATCTCCCCGACTCTGTCAATTTTTCTTTGCAAGCCTCTTCCTTTGAATACTTTCCTGTTCTTCCTCATTCAACTACCAAATCTCCTTGTCTTCTTTCCTCTGTCCAGGGAACACACCAAATACCTTCTTAGCCATTTCTCTCACCACCTCAGCCGCACTTTCCCAGTCATCTGGTAACTTGTCACTACCACCCAGAGCTTGTCTCAACTCCTCCTTGAACTTTCCAAAGTCATCCTACAGACCACTATCCCATGACACCACCTTGCAGTCTCCTACCTCCTTCAGGTTGCACCTCCTGAATAAGATATAGTCCACTTGTGTGCACCATCCTCTACTCTTAAGGTCATTTTATGTTCCTTCCTCTTCCCAAAATATGTGTTCACCATAGCCATTTTCATCCGTTTTGTAAAATCCACTACCATCTGTCCCTCCGCATTCCTCTCCTTAACACCATCCCTACCCAACACCTCCTCATCCCCTCTGTTCCCTTCACCTACATGCCCACTTAAGTCTGCGCCAGTCACCATTTTCTCTCCCCTGGGACACTTCATCCATCTTACTCCAGAATTCCTCTTTCTCTTCTGAAATCCAACTTGTGTCGCATATGTGCTTACAACATTCAGCAACACCCCTTCAATTTCCAGCTTCAAAGTCATAATTCTGTCTGACACTCTCTTCACTTCCAGAACACTCTTCACATATTCTTCTTTCAAAATTACCCCTACTCAATTTCTCTTCCTATCTACACCATGGTAGAAGAGTTTGAATCCACCTTCAGTGTTCTTGGTCCTTTCCACCTGGTCTCTTGCGCGCACAATATATCTGCCTTCCCTCTCTCCATCATTTCAGCCAGCTCTCTCCCTTTACCAGGTCATAGTCCCTTTCCTTCCCTCTCTAAGCTTCTAACATGTCTTCCCCCTCTTTCCCTTGTTTGTCTTTAGCCAACAGTAGTATAGTTTCCACCAGCACCGTGTTGGCTAACGGCACCAGAGGCGGCTGTTGTAAACTTGGGCCACAACCGATCCAGTATGGAAGTTGTATTATGAATCCACATGTTTGATTTGACAAAGATTTTACGCTGGATGCCCTTCCTGATGCAACACCCCCCCCCACCCCCATTTACCTGGGCTTGGGACCTGCACTGGGAGTACAATTGCTTGTGGCCTCCCTGTGTCTGGATTGGCCCACAGTGTAGATGTAAATAAAGAACACAGTATGCTCGTCTTGTTGAGGGTCCCTTCGTTGAGAGTGCAATTTCATAATTCATGTTAATTTTTTGGGGGTGGGTTCTTTTTGTTCTGTGTCATGGAACACAGGAGATCCCCAGACCCCACTTTGAGAACCTCTGATTTAAGCAGCCAGTCAGTGATCCTGCTCAGAAGAGAAACAGACTGACACTCTGACTGCAGGTTTTCATCAGGTCACAGTTAATATGCAGAAATTGGAGAAATTGCATTGATAATCCTTCATTATAACTGCGGTCACAGTACATTAAAGCATTCTGGCTAGAAGTGTTTGGCAGCTGCACTATGATGCCTGAGTCTATAGGCCAAATAAGGGCATCAGAGAAGACCTAAAGCACAAGTATTTATCCCTCTTTTTACAGTATCATGTTGACATATGACAATTTAGATCTTCTCATTCAGGCTCGTGACTCCCTATAATCTGGATCTAATTGTAATCTTGCTGTTTGGCATAAATCTTCAATTTCCTGCAGTCTCCCTTGGACATAAAATAGGATTACAAGCAGCAGTAGTCAGATGTTTTTACATTTTAATGTGGACTTATTATATACAAAAGCTATACATATAAGTAATATATTGCATCTGTACCTTAACCTACTTTTTTGGTATTGAATTGTCTACAACTTTTATTGCTGCCTTTTCTTCTATAAATCCCTTGGAAATATGCTTTGTGTGTCTCATCTGGTGAAATCTAGGCTGAAATAAATAGATAAAATGGAATACTGCTGTTATCTTTAGTAATAAAATGTAATACAATAATGCAGACGTGTATCTTTTTATTTAGGTATGACAGATTTAAAACATACTTTTATTATTAGACACTGGAAGCTGTTATATTGCAGATGTTGTGCATCAGTCCACATGAGGGTTTATGCTGCAAAGTGCCCATGCCTCTATTTGTTCTTGTTTGCATTTTTTCTATGTTCAACAACAGACAACAGACACAACTTTTAATGTAATAAAAATTCAGTTTTAGAATTATTTCTCAGGTGCTTTAATTATATGATGTAGATAACCATTAATTATAATATTCTGTTGGTTGGTTCTGCTGTTATTTTGATTATTATGTGTGACTGTTAAAGGCACTTAAAGGTACAGAATAAAGTATTGTGTGAGTGGGTGAATGAGACTTGCATTAAAAGGTATTTTGAATGCTCTGTTAGAGTAGAAAAAAGCTGTATATGTATCAGTTCATTTACCGTATCATACATATATTTACTGACAGTTTTGCAGACCCTTGGTGCTCACATTTGCAGTGCTGCAATTTGAACAAGTAAAATGTTAAAGCACCATCAAACTTCCTGTTTGTCATCTACCTTAGTTACCTCTTTTAATGGAGTGTGAGTTTACAACATCAGGCCTTCAGGCCAGCTTTGTTCTTCAAGGTTATTTTCATCGCTGGTGTCAGCTCAGGACAAGGCAACAGAGCTTTCCAGAAATGTCTCTGGGGAACAGCAAATGTCTGCTTTCCCCGAAATCCTCTTCTTCCAAAAAGCAAACAGACTTGTTTACACTTGGCCTTCCGCTTACCAATCCTTTGTGACTTCATCTTCACCTTGTGTAACATCAAGCTTTAATACTCTCTACAAAGGGAGATAAGCTACTACAGCCAACTGTTACAGGAAGAGAAAAGCATCAAAACAAAAACACTCATTACTAAGAGGAAGTTACCCATAAAGCTCTGGTAGTAGGTCATCTCAATTGACCTTTTAAAAAGCCCTATAGAAATAAATGTGTATTTAGTTATTAAGTCATTACACTGAATAGCTGTAAAAGTTGCGTATAAAATAAGATACTAATGATCAAATTAAGTAAAGTGACCCTTTCATGTGTTTGTATATAGACATGAGTCACATGCAAGCACATATTGACTGTTGTCAAGTCATATTGTAAGTCTTGCAAGTCTTTCAGTTAGAATAGATTTGATACAGTTTCTGTATCAAATGTGCTTGACTTCAGTTAAAGTATAATTTCTTAATTTTTTAATAATAAACTATTAAAACCTTAAAACTGGCAACAATTACAGCTGCTTTTATACTATTTTAATATTACTTTTCATTCATGTTATAGATTTGCATACATGCAATAAGTCCCACATGTACACCAAAACAAATATATACAAAGCAAAAATAATTTATTTGTTGGTTAATCCCAGATGTTATTCAGAAAAGCATGGCAAACTGTCACTGTGTCTTAAATTTCTTCTTTTTCTTTTCTTCTTAAAAATAAAATGATATAGGCACTAGTGCAGGCTTTGTAGTTTCTATGAAAAAATGTAGGTGGAAGTGATGGGAATGGATAAAAAATATGGTTTAATGGATGAGGAAATGCCCAAAAAACAAAAAAACAAACAAAAAACTCCAAATAGTCAAGCCCGGCGACATATTTGTTCTTGTTCTGTAGTTCCTACAATACAAAAGTTTATTACAAACACTGATAGTAAACATCTTCCATAAACCACAGGAACATGACCTGTATTTGACCGGCTCATGTCTTAGAGTGGTTAACAATAGTTCCAGTGTGTGTGTGTTTTAGGGATTTGTTATTATATAAACTTTAGCTGAGATCACTGGCTTAGATGTGGATTATATTTGAGTTTTCATTTATTTAAATATACAAAAGACATGCAGTCAGATACCTTCAATGACCTGCACATCTGCATTAAAGCTGAGATCTTTGGAGTAGTATTGCTGATTTTACTGTGGACTTTATAATAAACTACAGTGAGTGAAGGTCAATTTTCAGTTATCTGTCTCCCCCTTGTGTTCAAAACAACTCACTGCCACAGATATTACTCCATAAGTAAGTTTAAAATATACTAAAAAAGTAATAGTTTTCATCCTCTGCTATTTTTATCTGTAGTGCAGACTGATTGTGATTCTTTGGTTTCTCATAGACCCGCGTCCCTTTAATTCTTATAAGTGGTCATTTTTCTTTGTATCCTTTTTGCTTTTGATCGGAAAGTAATAAAAAACTAATCATGCTGAAAATGTTAAATCATCAGGTCATATATGACATTTAACAAATATAGAAATAAATGTTTTCTTTTTTTGCCAAAAAAGTCTGTCACATTATTATAGTACTTATCCAAAGTGCCGCTTTAAAATATATTTGATATTATTTAGACCTCTGAGAGGTTCATCTATCCAATTAAATGTTTCAATTTCATTTTTATTCACGAATTCACAACAACAGTTGCCTCAAGGGGCCTTACACTGTAAGGTAAAGATGCTACAATACTAAAGAGAAAACACCAAGAATCAAATGACCCCCTATGAGCAGCACTTGGCAACAATGTGAAAGAAGAACTCCCTTTTGACAGGAAGAGACCCCTGGCAGAACCAAGCTCAGGGTCGGGCAGCCATCTGCCTGAACAAGTTGGAGGGTGCGAGGAAGGAGAAGACA
>VUQH01082747.1:0-16057 GCA_015106775.1 Etroplus canarensis
ATGCAGAGAGTTGGTGTGAGGGAAGAGGATGCAAGGGATAGGGTGAGATGGAGGCAGATGATCAGCTGTGGCGACCCCTAATGGGAGCAGCTGAAAGAAGAAGAAGAAGAAGGGAGGGGCAGTCATCTGCCTTGACCGGTTGGAGGTGAGGGGAAAGAGAAGAGAAAAAATTAGAGCATAGTGAGATAAGGTTAACAACACAGTTCATGGGAGCGAGAGAAGAATTTAATGACATGTAGCAGAAGATAAATGCATGGGGGTTAAAATGAGGTGGGTGTAGAAGAAATGCTCAGTGGATCATGGAAAGTCAACAAGCAGCCTAAGCCTATCGCAACATAACTAAGGGATGGTTCAGGGCAATGTCTTTGTCAGTAAGAAGACTGTCAAACTGACAAAAATATATCTAAAAGTCCAAAATGTATGCAGTGCTTCTTTGGAATTTTCAAACTTTTCAAAAGCATCCAGTGTGCTGTATTATAAGAGTCCGAATCCGAATTCTTTCTTAATCTCAGAGGGGAATTTCATTTTGGACTCTTTGGTGGGCTGGTTCTGTGTTTGAGACTCCTAGCCTAAACCATCAGACATATTTATTTCCATTTAACTATTTTTAGACAAAGAAATCACACTAAAACAAACAAAGATATATTAAATTAATTACACTTTGCCTTCCTTGTGATGCTGCCTTGATTTCCTGTCTTACTGGTTGCTTTTGAGTGGATTGCACTGTCATTAATCCCATCATTAAATATCTACCAAGGACCCATCATTAATACTGCGTATATTTCTGCTGTGCAACCTGCCAACTCCCCAGTTTGAACTTAGAACCCGATTTCTAGCTTTGGTATAATTAGCCAGTGACTTACTGACATACACTTTTAAGTTTATGTGTTCTAAATTGGTAATTAAGTCACCGTTTCACAGATGAAAATGTGAATGTGGTGTGTGATACCCCAGTGTTACACAAATGTATATTGGAAGAGATGCCAGACCCCGTGATTCTGAACAGGTTAAGTGTTATAGAAAAGAGGACACTTATCAGACAAACCCATATGCTGGAGTTAGCCTTTCAAGGTTCCACAAAGCTGTAATACAACATCATTATTTATTTCTGCCCTATATTCTCTTGCAATGCACAGTGAAAATGCACAGGGATATAAGTTAAGGATGTGTGTGTACAAAAATGAATATTTCCACATCCTCAGGAGACAATCATTACCAAACATTACAAAGGGTAACTATTTAAACCCTTGCTCCCATTGAAAGCCAATTCATAGTGACTTAAGAAGAGACCTTGAAAAAGGAAGAAAGGGAGGTAAAAAAGGAAACAAAAGCCAATATAGACTCAGAGACAACGTGGAAGAGAGAAAGAGGACAAGATGAGAATGACAGAAAGAGCTAAGGATGGGAAGAGTGAGAATGCTATAGAGAAAAAGATGGAGAAGTGGAGGCTCTTTTGGGGTGCACTGGGCTGTGAGACAGGTCTATTCACTCTGATCTAAACACTGTGTCCCACTGCGCATCAGTGCTCTCACCCGGGCAGCCAACACTGTGGCCACAGACTCAGAGTTAACCAGTCAACTCCATTACAGTGCAGGGGGCGTGTACAGACCTGCCACACCAAAGGGATCACGCCGACCAGCCAAGAATATTAATTGCTTTTAAATGAAGTGGAAGTCTCTTTATTGGGTGTCTGGTGTTGGTTTGTTATCTGCACGCCTGAAAAGGCCCCACTGCTCTTTGGTCTCGCCGCCTTTGAAAGAGAAACTGACTCTGGATGAGGTCACTGATCAGTGGGGGCTATATACTCACAGTGGGTTTTTGTGTGTCCTGCCCCTTTAACTACCCCTATTGTATTCTGCCTATTGTATCCTCAATGTGCTGCGGTTAATAAACATATTTGTTAATGATGCTTCCTCCCAGGCATAAATTCACTCAAACGTGTGTTCACGTACTCATCATGTGTGTGTTAAACCTGCAACCTCTGACAGCTAAGGAAGCGATGATCACTGTGGTACTGTCACGTGTTGCTTAGTAACATATTATGGTATTATAATGGAGAGTTGATGTTTGCTTCCTGTCTCTATGTTCAGATGACAGAGTGGTCTTCTATAAATAGGCACTGGGCAGTGGAGATCTTGGGACTGCTACAACCTGCAAGGCAAGGGTCACATGAACAGAGACACCTAAATCTGCCACTAAAACAGTTCTTGAGAGTTTACTTGCGTCTCTGTTTGAAACACAGCTTGAAAAGCAGCATTACAGTTGTCCTTTCTCACTGTAAAATGGATTTCCACAATTGATTGATTGACATAGTCTACTGAAGGATAGATCAAAATCTCTGAGGGATATTTCCAGTACCTTGCTGAATCCATACCACAAAGAATTAAGGCAGTTCTGAAGGCAAAGAGGGTCTAACCTAGTACTCGCAAGGTGTGTCTGTCAAAGTGGTCGGTGAGTGTACGTACTCTCTTTAAAGATGCAAGCCATCAGTTGGCTATACAAGCATGTACACCTTCCTCGACCTTTAATCCTCCACTGCATCAATTTAGAAACAAACATGGTAAGATGAAAATAAAGGTATGTGAATTTAAAGAAACACAAAGTAAATCTTAGTTTAGTTTGCCTTGGAAGTATTTCTGTTAAAAATGGCACCAGAAAAGGCACTTAAAAAAGAGAGAAAGTTTACAGAGATTTAGGCAGGTGTGTACTAGATCAGGGGTCTGCAACCTATACTATTAAAAAGAGCCATTTTTAAAGAAATTTTTGGCCCAAAAAATCTGTAAAGTATTAATTAGCATATCAACATCACTAATTTTGGTAAAAATCTAAATCTTTTACCATGCTTGACTGCTCTACAGTGAGCTATTTGCATTTTAATTATGATAAAACTATGTTTTTGTTGCATTTAATAGAAATTGACAAAATGTATTGACTTTGATTATGGTTAGTAAAAGCAAACTCGAACAGTTCTGAACTAGGGGAAAAATATCTATTAGCATGTTTAGACCTTCTCTGAAACAGCTATAAAACTATGCAGCCCACTTTGAGTCCTACCCGTGTTTGTGCAAATTGATCAAATTAAAAGTAGCCTAATTTGATAAGAAATAAAAAATAAATCAGCCTAATTGCTGTAAAGACAGTAAAGGTTAAGAAAAAAATGTAATTTGATTTTGACTGAAGCACAGTTCTCCATACACCAGTATAGAGATATAATATATAGTGTCTTTTTTCCTTCAGCAACATACAGCAATCAATCCTCAGACTTGGAAACATAATATCCTGCTTGTTTGGGGATTTTTTTCCCCCCTCATTGTCCTCTGTTTGCATTTTTTGGCAGCAAAATAAGCACATTTGTCCTCATATTTTTAAGTTCTCTGTGACTATTTTTTTTTTGGATTTAGAATCCATACCTAAGCGGACTCAAGGCTACTCATCCATCTGTCCACGTTCTTAACTGCCAATTCAGGACAACAAGAGGTCTGGAGCCTGTCCTAGCTTTCATAGGGTGACAGGTGAGGTACACCCAGGACAGGTCAAGTGTTTGTCATGGCTAATTCAGACAGACAACCATTCATGCTCACTTTTACACCTACGACCAATTTAGACTCACCAGCTAACCTAACATTCACATCTTCGAACTGTGGGATGAAGCCTGAGAGAGTCCACAGGGGCATGAGGAGAAAATGCGAGCTCCACACAGAAAGGCTCTGTCAGTCGGTGGATTCGAACCCCTGGACCCCATTGTTGTGAGGCAATGGCGTTCACCACTGCTCCACTGTGCCACCCAGTGCATATCTTAGGTGATGACATTTTAAAACATGTCTTTAAATTAGTGTATAGGCTGCACATTTTTACAGTTGGAGAATGTAAAGAATCACATAGAGCAATGATAAAAAAAAAAACATGTTTAAAAAAATAATGATTGTTTATTTGCACACTCATTCTCAATTGGTTTGGTCAAGACCAAAGGGAGCAACTGGAGTTAGGGACAAGAGCCACATGCAGCTCCAGCGCCACATGTTTGAGTTCCCTCTACTGGATAGAAAAAATGCCAACTATGGAAACACTGTATGAGTGCAAACCTCTGCCAAGTCTAATAGCAAGTGCTGTTACACTTGAAAAAAAAAATTGTACCATCATACATTGACTCGTATGATGTGATTTATTTACCATGAAAACCTACCTTGAGGAGTTGGAATCACAATGATGTCATTATTAGTTTGAAAGTTATTAAAGAAAAAACACATTTTCAGTAATGGCATTTTTCTTCCAGCTCTAACTCTGTAACAAAAGAAGAGACACAAAATGTATCAGTACTCTGCTGAATCAGCAGAGTTTCAGCTATATTTTGTTGTCAGTTGCAAGCCTGCAGTATTATTTGTTATCTCACAGTAACAAATTTCTCACAAACCTCATGCAGTTCAATGTTCTGAACCATGAGATCTGGAATGCTACTTGTGTCCTGAGCAAGCATCAGTACACATTTCTATATGGTGAGATATGGTTGGTTTCAGTAGGTAACTCACTATACTGGCAACTTACACCAGCAAGCATTCAAAAACTAAAACCTGCTTAAGTGTGTTTAAAATAGAAGTAGAGTTTTTGGAAAGCCACTTTATTTTTCCTTACACAATGATATGGATTTCATTAGATCAAGGGAGTAACTAGTTATAATTAGTTACACTTACTAAAATGTAATCAGATTACAGTTACTTAGCAAATATCAGTGATTAAAAATAAGTTATATCCAAATATATTCTTTGCAGTGCAAAGTTTATCAAGCACACTCTTGCTTTGCCTTTGCACCTTTCCTTCTTTTTCTTTTAGCTTACAGTACTTCCAAACAATGGGGGCCAGTGAAGAAATTGACGCAATCTTAAGTGTAACAACTGTTGGACTTCTTACAAAAGCTGCATTTACATCTAGACAGTTCAGTTTATTTTGTACTAAGTTCTCAGAGCACATAGTACATGGAGCGTGCCTTTGGAAGGTTCCTCTTTTTTGAATTTGCACCTCAAGTTATTAAGTGATAAGAAGGACTTTCAGTGCAGGAAGTTCATCTATATTATCCTTCTAAAATCAGAAATGGGATCTAATGTCACTGTATGGAGTAAAACTTTTCTACCAGCACTGTCAACATTAAAATGCTCAATGTCAAACCTGAGGAAACGATTTTCCCCTGTAGCAGACTTTTCTACTGTATCAGCCAGTTTAGGCAATCAAAAAATGATCACACGTAATAGGTTACAGTCATTTGAATTCATTTTAAAATATACTATTTTGCATTTTTTTTTAAATCAGGGGCTTATGGGAAATGAATGATGGCCTTTAAATTCTAGAGTGATTTGCACCTGCTTAAATTGTAACTATACACAATTATTGTTGTTTCAGTTTAGTATTGTAAATTATATATGAGTTTTGCTTATAGATTATAGAAACTTATTATTGTCCCTTAACAACATATAATGTAACAAAACAAGCATGGCCCCTTCCGCATACTACACACATTTTATTATTATGCCTCATATGTAATTCCTCACCACCTGGCTGTGACTGAATGCATTTCCACCTGTGAGCCCTGTCAGGACTACAATGGCTTCAGAAGCTCAAATCATGCACAGTGTGTCCACCTTGCTAGTCCCCACTGAGCTCTGTGTCTGAGGCCTAGCAGGCTAGCTGGGAGAAAAGATAGAAGACATTATCTATAATTCCCCGCGCCATCTCTCTCTCTCTCTCTCTCTCTCGAAAGGGGCCCGGGCACCAAACAAAGCCCTGGTGCTAGACATCTCTGGAGATGAAGACGAAGCTGAGGTTTCACATCCCTGTGAATAAGGTTAGATATTAATCCAGCTAAGAGAAGAAAAAACATGCTACAGGTTGCTTTCTGAGCTCCCTTTGTGGGAGTATTTCTTTGTGTTTCTGTCTGTCTGGCTCTTGAATAGGAACCCCCTCCTTCTCACTATGTCCATTGAAAAAATTGGCTTCTAAATACAAGCTATTAGAATATTTGTGTAGATGAGTAATAAGTTATTAGTTGCAATTACTGGTCATCTATTAGTCCGGTATAATAGACTGATTAGGCACTGGGCCTTTTAACTTCTAAAGAAGTAATTTGGAAGACAGCCTACCTTTGACAAGCCAAAGAAAGGCTTCTTTTATTCAGGCCATATCTGGCTATTGTACTAACAGACATGTTATAATGGGATTACTAGCGACTACAGTGGACTGATGAAATCAATGGCGAATGCATCATTTTGTATAATTCACAGGTACTGGAGATGAGAAGAGATTTTGACTAGTGAGAGGGCACTTCAAACAGGATGAATAGGGAGTGGTATATGCATTACACAACTTATAGTTAATGTAATTTCCTGCATATAGGAGACGATGGTGGGAATTTGTAGTCCCTCTATGTTTACTGAAGATGACTTCCACACTTTTTGACTTCTGGGTTATTTGGAGCCAACCTCGCCTCAGAACGTCACATTTTGGCCTGTTTGACAATGATATGCATTTGACCTTGGAGAAATTGGAAGCATAGCCTCCTCTGTACAGGTTGTACTGGTCCTTTGTCAAAGAGGATGACAAAACCTCCATTCACATTCTGCCTGAGTTTTCCAAGGACACGCTATTGTTGCTTCACATCCCCGCCTGAAATCTTTCATCATAAAGAACAATGCCTGCTCTTGTGGTCATGGTGCTTGGACTTTTTCTGTTTTCACCCTCCTTTCTCTGGGCTTCTTTGTTATCTTCAATCCAAGGAGAAACTGGTAAAGAAAATGTGGCACTCTATTAAGTAAACTGCTCCCACACATTTATGCATGTGAAAAAAGTGCATCCAAAAGTGAGGGCAGCCGTGTGAGGGATAACCTGCACTACAACATAAGGTGCCGTAAGCTTGAACTTTTTAGAGTGAAATATTACAGATGCAAAATTACAGTTGTCCTTGAACATAGCATGACCGGTTTCTGCTGTTAAAGGCCATGGTGCATCACACAGATGAATAGCGGGGGTTCTTCATGTCTCTCCCACCCCTCAGTTACTGGCTCAAGTTGTGCTTCCTGCCTCCTCATTTACCAGCGGCCACAGATGGAAGACAGTGTTGACACGGGGCCAAACTACCTGGAACAATATCATCTTTCCATCGGTAGCAGGCAAGACAAGTGTATTGCTGTCTTTCCTACCCACTTGTCTCCACTCATCGTACCTCTGTTTCTTCTCTGCCTGTTGTTTATTCTAATGTGGTCCGGATGGAGCAGCTGGTGGTGACATGGGGTTGATTATGCTGTTCCCACAGTGACATTTTCAAAGGCGGCTGAGGAAGGCGCCATTGTTGTCTCTGATCTGTGGATGACAGCCTTGCCTGTTGCACCAGCTCCGCATCGACAGTCGCATGGTGTGAGGGGAGCAGGGCGAGCATGCAGGGACGTGTATAGAACAGACCTTGGTTTGACCGATAGGACCTTTCAAAGGGAAATCAGACTGTTGCTAGTCCATGCAAAAGGATTCACACACGTGCATAAAGCACAGACATATATCTACACACCCACTAGCTGTAATCTGTTTAAAAGCACAGGATGATACTCTACACACAAGCGCAGAAGAAGAGTGCAGCTAGTCACTCAGTCAGTCCAGCCCCTTCATTACAAGGCCCGGTTTGGATCATTTGGTCGGTAATTGCTGCCCACAAGTGAGCCACTCCACATGAATGGAAGTGCAGTAAAGCGTCAGTGGCCATGATCAGTGTCTGCTTCCAGGTAATAGCCACCCCTCCCCCTCCAAATCCCTGCTTCACTCTCCCAGGCCGCTTCTCCTGTTGAATGAGAGGATAAAAGTAGTGAGGGTGAGGCAAAGGGCTTTTGCAGAAAGGGGAGGGGCAGAAGGGGGAGTGATATAAGCAATCCATAATTACCTGTAATGAGACTTTTGTCTTGGAGCATTATAGGGATGTTCTTGAAGTCACCCTGGAGGTGGTTTTCAGATGGAGGAAGAGCTGCGCACGCCTCAAGTCCTCTCATGGCCCATCTCATCCATATGTGCAGTAATAAGTAATTACTGAAGTCTCATTGAAGTCCATGTGGAGCATTCTCCCTCTCTTTCTCTCGAGGCAGATGAATACCCGCCACTCACCCATTACACAAAGTGACACTCCTGTAGATCCAACGTGTCATCTCAATCTTCCTCTTCAGTCCTACTCGTTCTTCTCTTCCACCCCCCTCAGTTTGGGAGAACAGCTGGCACCCTTTGATGTCTGACTGGCAGCACACTGGGTCATCTTCACTGCTGCATCTGACAGGGTATCTATTCATGCTAGTCCTGGGGCGCTGAAATAATTTTCTATATGGCACCATGATACAAATGCCTATCATGCGCTTCCTGTGCGGAAGCACCTAGAGTTTGTTAGCTCTCCAAAATTACAGAATTGTTTTGATTGTGACTTTGGCTCATGGGTCACCATCAAAGAATCCATCAAGATAGGTTCAACAGCAGAAACAGGTAATTGTTTTCCATTCTTGAGAGATCGCAACGACCTTTATTTTCCAGAGAAAGATGTAACAGAGAGGTTCTAATTTGCTGGCTAATTTACTGTTTAAAAGAATTAAAAGAATATTGAAAAAACTTTGTGGGCTAAAGTTATTAAAGCTAACAAGTTAGGAAAGCAAATGTAAAAATTTAGTATTCATTTCGGCCAAATACCAGTTACTCCCCTTAGCCCTACCACACAGGCCCTTTATTTTTGTGCCATGTAGGTTTAGGTGTCCCATTTCTTTTGAGAATTGTGGGTTAGCTGTAATCTAACGGTCCAAATGGTTTGTGCAATGCCATCTATAAGCTACAGTGGCTATAAAAGTCTATACACCCCTGTTAAAATACCAGGTTTTTCTTATATGAAAAATCAGAACACAATAAATCATTTCAAAACTCTTTCCACCTTTAATGTGACCTATGACCTGTACAGTTCAACTGAAAAATAAAAAAAAAATCTATATAAAAACGTACAAACAGCTGGTTGCATAAGTGTGTACTCCCTAAAAGTAATACTTTGTTGAAACACCTTTGCTTTAAATACATTATTCAGTCTTTTTGGGTACGCACCCGTCAATTAAAGTAAATCTGATTAACTCCAAATAAAGCTCAGCTTCCCTAATAGGATTTTCCAATTACTCAGTTGTATCCTACAGCAAATGGTTCACAGAGAGCTGACGATGCATCAAAGGGATCTTATCGTTCATTAGATCACAAGATAAAAACCTTTTCTTACAAATAAAAACATCCAAGCCCGACTTCTTCTCATTCTTTTTCTTCTTTCGGCTGCTCCCATTAGGGGTCACCACAGCGGATCATCTGCCTCCATCTCACCCTATCCCTTGCATCCTCTTCCCTCACACCAGCCTTCTTCATGTCCTCCTTCACTACATCTATGACTCTTCTCTGTGGTTTTCTTCTTCTCCTGTTTGGTAGCTCCATCGTCAACATCCTTTATCCCATATATACACTATCCCTCCACTAAACATGTTCAAACCATCTCAGCCTTGCCTCTCTGCCTTTGTCTCCAAACTTCTCAACATGAGCTGTCCCTCTGATGTACTCATTTCTATTCCCATCCATCCTGGTCACTCCCAACAAAAAACTCAACAGCTTAACACTGCCACTTCTAGCTCAACTTCCTGTCTTTTCTCCAAACCATAGTAGGTCTCGCTACTGTCTTGTAAACCTTGTAAACCTTTCTGTCAGTACGCACTACTGACACTCATCTCCACCCAATCCACCCTGCCTGCACTCTCTTCCTCATCTCTTTTGTGCTCTGTCCATTGCTTTGGATGGCTGATCCCAGGTATTTAAAACCATTTATCTTCATTGCCTCTACTGCTTGAATCTTCATCTTCCATTCATCTTCTCTCCAGTGCATACCTCAACCTCTCTAGGCTCTCCTCCACCTCCTCCCTACTCTCACTACAGATCACAATGTCGTCTGCAAACATCATAGTCCATGGAGACTCCTGCCTGACCTCATCTGTCAACCTTTCCATCACCAGTGCAAGAAGGGGCTCAGAGCTGATACCTGATGTAATCTCACCCCACTTGAACCCATCTGTCACTCCTACTGCACACCTCACCACTGTCTCACTGTCCTCATGCATGTCCTGCACCACCTTCATATACTTCTCTGCCACTGGCACCCTATCATGTGTTTTCTCTATATCCACAAAGACACAGTGCAACTCCTTCTGACCTTCTCTATACTTCTCCATCAACACTCTCAAAACAAACATTGCGTCTGTTGTACTCTTTCTCAGCATGAAGCCACACCGCTGCTCACTGATGGTCACCTCTCTTTTTAACTTAGCTTCAACAACCCTCTCCCATATCTTCATGGTATGGCTCATCAACTTGATTCTTCTGTGGTTACTGCAGCTCTGCACATCACCCTTTTTTGTAGATCGGTACCAGTGCATTTCTTCTCCATTCCTCAGGCATTCTCTCATTTTCCAATATTGTGTTAAACAATCTGATTAAAAAGTCCCCTGCCCTCTCCCTACACATCTCCACACCTCTGCAGGTATGTCATCTGGAACAACTGCCTTTCCGCTCTTCATCCTCTTCATTGCTTCCCTTACTTTCTCCTTACTAATATACTGCACTTCCTGATTCACTATCTTCCCTTCACTGTCCTCCTCTCTATCTGATTTTCCTCATTCATCAGCTCCTCATTGTACCCCTTCCATCTTCTCAACACACTCTCTTCATTGGTTAGAACACTTCCATCTCTATGCTTAATCACCAAAATCTGCTGCACATCCTTTTCAGCTCTGTCTCTCTGTCTAGCAAACTGATACAAGACCTTCTCTCCTTCTTTAGTGTCCAGCCTCTCAGACAAATAGCTATAAGTTTTTTCCTTTGCATTGGACACTTCTCTCTTTGCTGTGAACCTAGACTCCCAGTGCTCCTGTCTACTTTATTCATCTCCCTGACTGTCCCACTTCTTCTTTGTCAGCCTCTTCCTTTGAATGCTTTCCTGTACTTCCTCATTCCACCATCAAGTCATGTTTCTTTATTTAACTTGGAACATTTAATCCTTGGTCTTATCTTCACTCGCTTCCTCCTCCTGATTTCCAAAATCATCCTACAGACCACCATCCAATGCTACCTAGCTACATTCTCCCCTGGCAGCACCTTGCAGTTGCCTTCCTCTGTCAGGTTGCATCTTCTGTATAGGAAATAATCCACCTTGGTGTACCTTCTTCCACTCTTATAGGTCACTCTGTGTTCCTCCCTCTTCTTGAAATATGTGTTCACTACAGCCATTTCCATCTTTTTTTGGAAAATGTACTACCATTTATCCCTCTGCATTCCTCTTAACACCATACCTACTCAGCACCTCCTCATCTTCTCTGTTCCCTTCCCCTACACACCCATTAAAGTCTGCTCAGAACCTTCAGATATCTACTAGAAAGCTGAAGCTGAAGAGGAATTTCATCTTTCAGCACAACAGTGACCCCAGGCACACATCCAAATCAATAAAAGATTGGCTTCACCAGAAAAAATTCTAAGTTTTAGAATTCCCCAGCCAGACCCTAGACCTAAATCCAGCGGTGACTTGAAGAAGACTGTGCAGAGATGTACTGGCAATTTGAATGTTTTGTGCAAGGAAGAGTGGGTAAATATTGCCAAGTCAAGATGTGCATTGTTGAAAGACACCTGCCCAAAATGACTGAATGCTGTAATTAAAGCAAAATGAGTTTAGTAAGTATTAGTTTTAGGATGTGCACATTTATGCAACAAGCTTAGTGTATAGTTTTTATTTAAAATTTTTCCCCCCTTTTTACAGATTTGTTTGTTTTTCAGTTGAATTGTATAGGTTATAGGCCACATTAAAAGTGGAAAAAGTTTTTTAATGATTTTTTGTGGTCTCTTTTTTCTTACCTTAGAAAAACCAGGTATTTGTGTAGACTTTCTATATCCTGTGCTGATGGGCTCTAGTTTGGGAAGCCTCTGGCTAGTCTGCTATTTTTTGCATCAAGGGTGCACTTTTATTGACTACGACTTTCTGTTTTGCCTGCCAAGTATTGTTTGCTATTGAAGAGGACTGTTAAATATGTATCTAAAAGCTGAATTGTCTGATGATTGCCAATGGTTTTGAATTTGCTGAAGCACTACTCGTAAATATAACTTTGCCTTTATGCAAACTACCAAAGGAAACAGAACTTTTCCAGTACCAAAAATGCTATCTCTTGCCTTCATATTTTGTATATTTATTTACAGTCATCCCTGTGGTAGATTGAATAAAGACTGGACCTTTGCAGGTTGTCTGTTTTAACGTTGCTTTAATTTTCAGTGTCCACGTCATTGCTTAAACCTTGCTAAAACTGGGTTGGAACCCCTTTTGCCTTCAGAACTGCCTTAATGAAGACAAATCAGATCAGACAACATTTTTCCAATCTTCTGTTGTCCATTTTTGGTGAGCCAATATGAATTGTAGCCTCAGTTTCCTGGTCTTAGCTGACAGGAGTGGCACCTGCTGTAGCTCATCTGCTTCAAGGTTCAATGTATTGTGTATTCAGAGATGCTCTTCTGCATACCTTGGTTGCAATGAATTGTTATTTGAGGTACTGTTGGCTTCCTATCAGCTCCAAGCAGTCTGGCCATTCTTTTCTCACCTCTGACATCAACAGGTCATTTTTATGGACCATTCTCCGTAAACCCTAGAGATGGTAGTGCAGAAAAATCCCAGTAGACCAGCAGTTTCTGAAATACTAAGACCCGCCTGTCTGGCGCCAACAACTGTGCCACAGTCAAAGTCACTTGCATCACCTTTCTTCACCATTTGAATTCTTTTTTTGAACTTCAGCAGGCTGTCTTGACTGTGCCTAAATGCACCGATTTGCTGCCATGTGGTTTGTTGATTAGATATTCGCGTTAAGAAGCAATAGAACAGGTGTACTTAATGAAGTGGGCGGTGAGTGTATGTGGCTTTCTATTTTATAAATGCCCCAGAACTACCTAGTGGCTCAACCTTTCTCCTGTTTTGTGTTGATGAAACAGCAGTGGCGCCTACAGAGTTTTTCCACTCAAAACAGCTGCTAGAATGAGAGCGGTGAGAGTGAATGAAAACAATAAAGATGGGCCTTAAAACAAACAATGGGATGAAAAACAGTGAAATGCTCCCTATAACTGAAGGGAATCACAAAGGATCCAAGTGACCCTGCTTGGACTCAGCTTTTCAGTGACCTGGGTTGATGTATACACATTTTTCTATAAATGAAAATATGTATAAATGGAGCTTTAAGTAAAATGGGGAACCTGTCAATAACGTACCACTGTTATGGCTGGGTATTAGATTTCAAAATGGCAAATTAACAGTTGACTGAATGGATATCTGTACGCATAGACCTCATGTATTTATAATGAACCTTGAAGTACACTCACAGCACATACAATAACATAATGTACGTCTTGTTGAGAGCTCATTTCCTGGCCTTGGGTTCTTGACATGCAGCACGAGGACTTATATTTCTGTAGCACAGTGAAAAATTCTAGTATAAATTAAAAGTTTTAAAAGGCAAAGGAATAATGGCATCATTTGACCTGCCAGTAAGATGCACACCTCATATGTGTATGAACTTGAAAATCAAGTTGAAGGGCTAAAGCTTTATTGTTTGAACCAATAAAAGATATTTATCTCCTACTGTAGCACTGCTGTGGTGGCACAAAAGCACAAGAGGAGTTTGAAAAATAACATGAGTGTGATGATGAGGTCACCAGTAGGTACTCCATACTCAGTTCTCAGGTGGAGTTTTAAGATGAAGTGCTTTAATTGCGTGTCAAGCTTTGCATGTGTGTGTGTGTGTGTTTGTGCATGTGGTTTGAGCTCTTCAGACTTCTACCAGACTTTTTTGTTGTCAAGGCAGAAAGTGACCCTTGGTGACTACACGTGGTTAGACTCACACCCACACACCTACATAAATGCACGTGCTCTCACAGAAACAAACAATACAGCTGTGCGGGTGGGCCTTGTCATTATCCCTGCTTGTTTTTTCTTTCGAATGAGGGAAGTTGCATTGTGGCGCAACTCTCAACGCGTGTTTGAGAGCGAGCGTGCACGCCATGTGGATCGGTTCTCAGTGTCCACTTGGCGCTGGGACTAATTTGCATTCCTTTGTGCCTGAATAAAGGACACCTATTCTGAGGACAGAGTTTACCAGCTGCCATCCAGGACTAGTCCTTATTAGAGCCCTGCTGTTCCTCTGAGAACGCCAACACATGTTCAACACACGCTGCCGCTCACACACGGCCGCACAGTCTACACACGCACACACTCAAGGACACGTGCACCCCCACAGTCATAATCTATTCATACACAAATGAAAACACACTAACACAGATGCACAAAAAGAAACAGACACACATTTTACTTGCAGAGGGTCCATGCAGTGATTACAGGCACCAGTGATAATATTCTGTGGCTATCAATGACAGGGCAAAGGTCACTGTCTCACACATGACTGTCCCATTTCATACGCTGACTGTTTAGGTTTTACTGCAAGCTTTGCTCTGAATAACTGTCACCTGCAGTTTGATTCGGTTTTTCAGTGTCTGCACAGATTTGGAAGGATGTATGGGTGACTATTAGGCTAAAGCAAGTGAAGAAGTAGTATTTATTATTGCTTTTAATAGCAGAATAATACTTTCTTAAATAAATAAGAGCTAGAAAACTCAGTACTCAAGGTTACTTCATAGCTGCCCACAATAACCCGCCATTTTGCTGTCAGGCTGATTTTGTATCTATGAAAAGCCTTTAAAATGAAAGGAGATGGTAAAAAAGTAAATACCACAGAATATGAAACACAGTGTTTGGTTTTGCTGTTAATTCAATAAATTCATACAGTGACCAGAGTTAAAGGGTTATAAAAAAGACAGATTTCAATGAATTAAAAGGATCATAATCATACAAGTATTCTTTTAGCACAAGTAAAGTTTATTGATACTGAAAACAGGGACAGGCAGGAGAAAATGTTCTACAGTGTTGTAAATAATTATTTAGATAACAGAAACACTGTGGATTACAGTTAAAATACTAATGAATGACAGTTTTGGCATACCTGCTCTAAACTATATGGACAAAAGTACAGGGCCACATCTCTTAATTACTGAATTCAGGTGTGTTATTTAGTCTCATTGCTACAGGTGCATAAAATCAAGCACCTAGCCTTACAGTCTGCCTTTACAAACATTTGTGAAAGAATGGGTTGTTCTAAAGAACTCACTGAATTTGAGTGTGGTACTGTAGTAGGATGCCACTGTTGCAACAGATCAGTTCGTAAAATGTCTTCCCTCCTAGATATTTCGCAATCATTTGTAAGTGTTATTTTTGCAAAGTCTAAGTGCTTAGGAAACACAGCGATTCAGCCGGGAAGTGGCAGATTACATGAAGTGGGGGTGCCGTGTAGTGAGGCCTGTCTGCTCACTCAGTAACTGCAGAGTTCAGAACCTCCTCTGGTATTAACATCAGCACAAAAACTGTGTGCCAGGAGCTTCATGGCATGGGTTTCCATGGCTGAGCCTTATATCAATTAAAATGATAAGCCTTGAATGGAGTGGGGAAAAGCACCACTGGACTCTGGAGCACTGGAAATGTGTTCTATGGAGTGATGAAGCATGCTTCTCTGTTTGGCAGTGTGATGGATGAGTCTGGGTTTGGCAAATGCCAGGAGAACATCACCTGCCTGACTACATTGTGCCAACTGTAAAGTTTAGTAGAGGAGAGATAATGTGGTTGTTTTAGTGGGGTTGACCTGGGCCCCTTAGTTCCAAGTGAAGGGAAATCTTAATGCTTCAGCTTATCAGGACAGGCCTTTTTCTGTTCCATCATGACTGTGTCTCAGTGCACAAAGTAAGGCCCATGAAGGTATGGCTGGATGAGTTTGGTGTAGGAGAACTTGACCTTAACCCCATCAAACATCTATGGGACAAACTAGAATGGAGATTGCAAGCAAGGCTCATCCAACATTAGTGTCTGACCTCACAAATCTCTTTTGGATTAATGGGAACAAATCCC
>VUQH01082749.1:0-16754 GCA_015106775.1 Etroplus canarensis
GCTATGATCTGGGGTTGCTGCAGTTGGTCAGGTCTAGGTTCAGCAACAGTATGTGCTCAAAGAATGAGGTCAGCTGACTACCTGAATATACTGAATGACCAGGTTATTCCATCAATGGATTTTTTCTTCCCTGATGGCACGGGCATATTCCAAGATGACAATGCCAGGAGTCATCGGGCTCAAATTGTGAAAGAGTGGTTCAGGGAGCATGAGACATCATTTTCACACGTGGATTGGCCACCACAGAGTCCAGACCTTAACCCCATTGAGAATCTTTGGGATGTACTGGAGAAGTCTTTGCGCAGCGGTCAGACTCTACCATCATCAGTGCAAGATCTTGGTGAAATATTAACGCAACACCGGATGGAAATAAATCTTGTGACACTGCAGAAGCTTATCGAAACAATGCCACAGCGAATGCACGCCGTAATCAAAGCTAAAGGCGGTCCAACAAAATATTAGAGTGTATGACCTTTTTTTTTTTTGGTGGCGACGTTTTTTTTGGCCGGGCAGTGTATAAGACAACATAACCAGCCAGGACTGGTTTCTGTATGCTGAGAGATAGACTATATTTTTGTTGATTATTTTTGTGTTAGATGATGCCTGAAATCAACATTCACACACATTGATTATCACATTGTTTTGGACAAGTGCTTAAGCCTGTCCACGTCAATAATAGATGGCCAATTACAAACAGTTTCGTGTGAATTCACGTCTGTAGAAGTTAAATGTGAACTGATACCTGTGATCTGGGCTCATTCTGGCTGAGTTCCCGTGAGAGCTTTGTCAAACTGAGTCCAGCTCTGCTATACTTTACCTGTGACCGCAATAAATATTTTTATACGAATGGAAGATTCCTCCGGTCTGTTCTTGGGCTTCCAATAAATAAATCGGGGCTAACACTTCTTTGCTTTGATGCTGGGATTTTTGTGGTTTTCACATTTAAGAAATTGCAATCAGTGGAGTTAAATGACTCTTTGGCAGCTTTGGGAGTAGGAATGATGATGATGCCACAAAGGGCTGAAGACAAACAAATGCTGGTTAAGCCATATAACAATTTTTCATGTTTTTAAATTTTAATAAAAACAATCACCTATCCCATAAATAAATAAAAAAACCCACATTAAAAACAATCAAACACTGAAACCCAGTTAAATACTTAAAGCCCACAAAGCTTCCCTCACACCATTTCATTCTTGGTCCCTCCTAGAACCTTTAAAAATTCCTCAGACCACTGGGGAGATGTTTCTCTGAACACTCTGGGAGGAACAAGGAAAAACAGATGAGTAAGTGCCACACCAAACAATTTTTCCACTAAAATTAGGACTCTACCTATCAAGTCACAGACACATTTAATGCACACCTGATTAATTATACTCCTGTGACTAATATTATCATTTTCTAACATGACCTGTCCACCACACACCAAGTTGCTGCTTCAGTCCCTGGAAGACAGAATCTCAAATTGTTAAAATGCTCAGTAATTAACAAATATTTAATCCTTGGGTGCATGTCTGTTTTTCTTCATGTGCAGCTGTTTACCTTGGAGTGCAGTGTGCCAATTAAAGTGTAAGTGTGCTTTAAAAATATCCCACATTATCAAACTCAGGAAGTGGCTTTTCATGACATATGACCTATAACCACTTTAACTATCACGCACACACACTCTGACGGATGCATCGGGAGTAATTAAGGGTTACAGATCTTGCCCAGGAAAGTCTCAGCACATGACCTGGAAGAGCTAGAGATGAAACCACCAACCTTCCAATTGGAGACTTACTTGCTCTACCTCCTAAGCCACAGCAACCCTCATACACATACATACTGTAGTATTTAATCAGTTTACAGAACCTGAATGGTGGCACATATGTTCATTTTTTTTAACCAATTTTTCACATTTTGTTTTGGTTGGGCACGCCGTGTCTTGTAACTCTATGTATGTGTGTGTGATGGAGTTTTCATTTAAATTATATAACTATAGTTTAGATTCATACTTTTTATGAGAATCATTCTGAGATTTCTGTTGATAGCCTTACTAACACAAAATTTTATGTTCATTACAGGAAATACACTTTATCTTTCATGCATACACTCACTGGGCACTTTATTAGATACAGCTTGCTAGTACCAGGTTGTCTTCAGAGCTGCCTTAATTCTCCGTGGCATAGATTCAGCAAGGGCCTGGAAATATTCTTTGGAGATTTTGGCCCATACTGACTATATAGCATCACACAGTTGCTGCAGATTTGTCAGGTGTACATCCATAATGGGAATCTTTTGTTACACCACATCCAAAATGCTTTCTGTTGAATTGAGCTCTGCATGGAGGACAGTGAGCTTTCTATGTTCAAAAAATTAGTTTGAGATGACTTGTGACTTGTGGCTTTGTGACATAGCACATTATCCTGCTGGAAACAGCCATCAGAAGATGGATACACTGTGGTCATAAAGGGATGGACATAATCGGCAGCAATTCTCAGGCAGGCTGTGGCGTTTAAATGATGCTCAGTTGGTACAAAAGGGGCCCAAAAAGTGCCAGGAAAGTTACTGTACAGCTCTAAGCAGCCTTGCTATTCTCCTCTGACATCAACAAGACATTTTCACCCGGAGAATGTCATAGAGGACTGCCACTCACTGAATATTTTCTCTTTTTCAGACCACTCTCTGTAAACTATAGAGATGGTTTCTAGCAGATCAGCAGTTTCTGAAATACTCAGAATAGCCTGTCTGGCACCAACAACCGTGGCATATTCAAAGTCACCTAAATCACCTTTCATCCTCATTCTGATGTTCAGTTTGAAATTCAGCAGATTGTCTTCGCCATGTCTACTTGCCTAAATGGATTGAGTTGCTACCATGTGACTGACTGATTGAATATTTGCATTAAGGAGCAGTTGAACAGTTATACCTAATAAAGTGATTGAGATGTCAGTGGCGGTGCTCAGACGCAGCAAACAAGACTATTATATTTCTTTTAGATCTCTTTGCTGCATTCATATTGATCATCCTCCGCAACTGCTTTAGGCCAGGAACAGATCAAGGACCAGTCAGCCTCAGCTGGAATTGACAATCCATCTCCTGTGAAATAACAACACTTCTTTTAAGGTTCATTTGTATTTTCACTGTTTACTCTTCCCAGTTCTTTAAAAATAGAGATAAAACTTAGTCTAGACAATTAATTATATCCTTCATTGTTTTAAGTGAACAAAAATTTTCATAAACATGTAAATCCCAAATGTCTAAACTTCTCCTGTCAAACTTGGACAAATGTGAGATAAAGTTTTGAGTCTTCAGACAACTCTGCTACTATAATCAAAGTCCTGGGTCCTCTGTTATTGAATGTAAAGCCTCATCCGATCAATATTAGCATCATCCTTGACTCTGAATTAAAATTTGATAGAGGAGGTAACTCAGTTGTCACTCATGCCCTCTAACATCTTTGATTTCTTAATAAATTAGAATCTTTCTTGTCTGTCAAAGATTTGGAAACTGCATTTGAGACTTTAATTTCCTTTTGCCTCAGGAACTGTAATTTTCTGCATGTAGGAACCTGTCAGTCAGCCTCTCATCTGATGTGACACTCTTTACTTGTACGAAGATAAGAGGCTAACACTTAAGGACAGAAATAATTTTAATTTTTTTTTTTTATCAGTTTTTACAGTCCTGCAGGTAACAGCATCAGATTAGCTTTATAAATGTAGCAGTAGCAGTAGCAGCTTTTGTGTAGCTTATGATTTGAAACTTACAACAACAAATTAAAAACAAAAACTTCTGAGAAAATATTCAACCCTCTGTGCAGAGACACACACAAAACACCTATACTCACATGCACACAAACATTTTCACACTAACACAGATGCAGATTTTTTGCTCTAAAATTCAAGTGTTATAGCTTGCCATTGTTCACTGTTATTTAGTGCACACAGTGTAGGTCAGTGGACACACTGTCTGCTGTCTGACTTACACTGTGTGTGTGTGTGTGTAAATTTTCTTTGGACTGGACAACTTGCCTATTTCAGGAATTCATGTTGACACGCTGAATCATCACATCATGATAATGTTTTAATTTCACACAATGAAAAACATGTATGTTACATGTAACTACAGTATATTATAGAGAGTTGAAATCCAATTCTAATCCCTCATGAGACAGGTTTTATTAAGCTTTCGCCTACAACTCATCAAAATTTTGTCTGTAATAAGATTTCCTCTTCTCACTGACTCTTCTCACTGTTCAAATAATATGCATTGTGTGAAAGTGATACTTATAATCCCGTTAGTATTAAATTCTTCAGCACTGCAGACTGTGGAGGTAGTAGTTAATATGATTTTGGTATTCTACAGAAGATGAGGAGAGATATATGCTAATAATATTAGCGATTGCCCCACTAATAAAGCCTTGATATTCAGTGGGTGGTCTTTGCGTATACTAAAGATGTCAGCTAACTTCTGTCTCACCTAAGAGCCCATTTTGACACTGAAGAAACTTTGACAGATTTAAAATCCAGATTTAAAAAAGAAACAAGATTCTGATTGTGTTGGACACAATAAGGTGCATGGACTGCTCTTTATATGTTCTGGTCTCTGATTAATCATAATCCTTTATTAATTTCAGGGAGGAAATTGCTTGAAATTTTATTTTTCTGTGTATGTTTTTTTCTCACCACTCAGAAAGGAAGCAAGAATGATTAACTGTAGATGAACAAAAACCATTTACAGGTGAAGTTTATGAGAGATTAAAAATATTAAAAAACAAGGCTGATGCCTGATTCATAAACCGATAGTGGGGGTTGGGCTAGTTATATGAAAAACATTGTCATGTTGAGGCAGTGGAGCAGGAAAGAGGGCCCAAACAGGTGTGAGGCAACAGAAAACATCCTTTATTGCAAGGTGTAAACACAGTCCAAAATATAAATAACATCTGACAGCAAGACAAAGTAAGACTTTTTTTATTGATTCATTCCAGACATGTCAAAACCATTGTATAAAGTAGTACAACAAAGACTTCAAATATAATAATATCAAGGCACACAGGAGAATAGCTAAACAGATGAATAAGGTAACAGAGGAGTAGACTCATTTACTACAAGAAGGTGTGTATGTGTGTGTGTGTGTATATATATATATATACATACACACACACACACACACACACACACACACACACACACACACAGACTGATTACTACTTAGAGACAGGAGGGAGAGGGAATAATCAGGGAAAAGAAAGACAGGAAGTAAAATAAGAAGAAAAGCACAAGACACAGAGGGCTCGCAAAATGAAAGAGGAAAAGACTAAGAGATCTAAATGGAGATGAGATACTAGAAAACACTATGGGGGCAGGATGATAACCCAAGACCTAAACATAAGAAAACATAAAACTAAAGCGCTTCATGGAACAGGCATAAGTTGAACAAAGAAAGCCACACATCCAAAACATAAAGAGGATCAAGCTCATACTATGATGAAATGAAAATAGAGATCCAAAACTATATACATCACTCACAAAAAATTAAGGATATTCAGTTTTGGGTGAAATTTTAGCATACACCTAAAATGCACCATAAACTTTACAGGTGAACTTAATTTGATCTTCCCTACACTTTTGAATGCACATGTCCAACTGTTCAGTGTTTCAGTACTTTTTGCATAACTTGCTGTTCTCTAACAAGGTGCTTAACAGCAAAATTCACAAGTGGTGTTTAATCCATGAATCGACCAGTGCATTTTCTGGTTCAATTAGAATTGGTATCTAAACAGTCCTCTTCATCATGCTGTTCACATTCTGACATCATGAGACCAAGACGACAACTAACAATTGATCAACAGTACCTCGCCATTGCAAGGCTTCAAACAGGATGTTCTCAGAGGGAAGTGGCCAGTGAGCTTAGAGTGTCAGAGAGTGTCATCAGCAGGTTGCAACATAGATATAGAGAAACTGGAAGAGTCACAGAAGTCAAGCTGTAACTGATGGGCAATTAAGATGGGCAATCAAGAGCACATGGCAAATTATTGAGAGCTTGACATTTTTTGTTGTGGTATACCCACAGCAAAAAATGTTGGATTTTTTTTCAATAAATTGTTTGAGATGAGGAAATCACCATTGTATGCTTCTACTTACAGTAAATGCCCTACTTTTGTGATATATCACTGTAGTGTGAACTTTTTACATTTTCCATAAATTTTACCCAAAAGCCAAATATCCTTAACTTTTTCTGAGTACTGTATGTACTAAACAGAGAATAAAACACAAAAAAGACCTATATATAAGATTTTTAAATTCCTCCACCTGTATGTGACAGTGACGTTTGAGAAGGTTTACAGAGGGATGGATGAAAGGTGATTTTGGTGACTCTGAATGTGGCATGGTTGTTGGTGCCAAACGGGCTAGTCTGAGTATTCCACAAACTGCTGCTCATCTAGTGGGATTTTCCTGCACAACCATCTCTAGGGTTTACAGAGAATGGTCTGAAACAGAGGGAATATCTAGTGAGCAGGAGTCTCTGGGTAAAAATGCTTTGCTGGTGTCAAAGGTCAGATGAGAATGGCAAGACTGGCTTGAGCTAATAGGAAGGCAACAGTAACTCAAATAACCAGTCGTTACAACCAAGGTATGCAGAAAATCATCTCTGAATGCACAACACATTAAAGACTGAAGCAGGTGGGCTACGAAAGCAGAAAACCACACTGGGTGCCACTCACGTCAGCTGAGAACAGGAAAATGAGGCAACAGTTCATGCAGGCTCACCAAATTTGGACAACAGAAGATTGGAAAAACATTCACTGGTCTAATGAGGTTTGATTTCTGCTGGTAGAGTCAGAATTTGGCACAAACAACATGAAAGCATTGATCCATCCTGCCTTGTATCATGGTTCAGGCTGCTGCTGCTGGTGGTGTAATGGTGTGTAATGGTTCTTAACACACTTTGGGCCTCTTAGTACCAAATGAGAATCATTTTAACACCACACAGCCTGCCTGAGAATTGTTGCTGACCGTGTAGTCCATTTATGACCTCAGTGTGCCAATGTTCTGATGGCTGTTTCCAGCAGGATAATGCTGGAAACAACTCAAACTCAAGCTCAAATGACCTCCATAGTCACCAGATCTCAGTTCAACAGAGCACCTTTGGGATGTGGTGAAACATCATGGTTCATGCTTCATGATTGTGCAGTAACTGTGTGATGCATGTCAGTGTGGACCAAAATCTCAGCACCTGACCTAATAAAGCGGTCATTGAGTATTTAATTCAGTTCATTTTAGTTTAATTTTATTTATATAGCACCAAGTCACAGCAAAAGTCACCTCAAGGTGCTTTATTCTGTAAGGTAAAGACCCAGCAGTATATGATATAGAGTAATCAAAGCTGCCTCTATTGTCGTTCTCACTGCAGTCATGACTCTTTACAAAACAGGTAGACTCAAAAGCAGATTCGGAAACAAAGCAAATTTTATCAAAGGTGGGAATTTGCAACTGGGAGTAGAACTCCTGGGTAAGGGGAAGCAGTAAAGAGTGGGCAGGCAGGCAGGCGAGCTATCCCAGAAAGCTAAGTTCTTCCAGAGATGGAGGACCTGAGGGGTTGTTCCAGAGTTGAGCCGACTGGAGACTGGCTGGTACACCGAGGAGAATTTTAGACAGGAGATTAGAAGTAAAGAAACTTGACTGAGATAGAAGGTGTTATCACAAATGAAGATGTATGAGTGAAGAGTGGATGACTGAGTCTGACTTTAAATACACAGGTGGGCGATAAACTGACAGGGAGCAGTTGTGCTAACCAGAGATCCAGCAGGATCTGGCTGGATGAACTCATTTTAGTAAGACTTGCCCACTCACTCACACCTGAGGCGAGAGGGGGAAAGAGCAACTGTACAAGAACAAACGAGGATGAGTCAAAGAGGTGAAACAGGAAAGGATGGGCAGGCACACCAGCAGCAAGCAGAGCCTTACAGCGACACTACGCCATGATGACAGACATGCACTCAAACGCTGAAAACAATACCAATCACACTAAAGAGCTGCAGTGGAGTGTTGCGGTTCTACCAGTGAAGCTGCAGGTGTCACAAGATGAGCAAAACCTGGTCATTAATGAATGTAAGGGCCATGCGATATACAATAGGCAAGTTTTAGTGATACCAAGGGTGTGCTTTTAACCCAGAGGGAGGTAAATCATCAGCCTCTGAGCTTGTTCTTGGTAATGGACCCGGTACAGTACCGTGTTAGAAGTCCCTAGGTGCTACATAGAGCTTTGCAGATCCAGACAACCTGTCACTGTCTCCTGCCACCAACAGGCTGTGTCAAAAATATGTCAAACAACCAATGATGCGAACTACTTATGTTCATGTTTGTGCTATTGTTGGTCCCTTAGCTTAACCCTTGTTAGCCGGAGTTGCCTGAGTTTTTTGCTGTTTTATGAAACTGTCTACAGGCAAACATCAAATCAAAAATGGACGTTTCCGGGCTGCTGTCTGTGGCATTCTGAAGTAGGAAAGCCTTACTATGAAGCGCGTCTCTGAAGTATTGTTTTGCACTCAGTTTATTGACTTTGCAAGTGATATTGCAGCCACACTCCTGCACGAAAAGATAAATTAAGAGTTACAGCCTGCTTTCAAGAAGACATAAACCACATTAGCAAGCTGAGCCATTTTCACATATTTATTGGCTCTAAAACTCCAAAAGTCAGCTGGAGCCTATCCTAGCTTTTTTCACACAAGAGGCAAGTTATATCATGAAGAGGTCACCAGTCTGTTGAGGCAGTTCTCATGTGGTTCACCTGCTCGGAGTTTGTTGTTACAGTCCCGTGGCCTGCACACAGATCTCCCAAGCCTATCCCAGCTGCCATGGGGCGAAAAGAAGTGTACACCCTGGACAGATTGCCTGTCAATCGCAGTGCTTCTCATCTTTGCTTTCATTTATCTTTAAAGTTATTTCTTAATTTTTTCTCTTTGTGGTAACCTTCATTGCACTTCCATTCAGTGCTCAGAATCAGAACCAGAATCAAAATCAGAATACTTTATTAATCCCAGGGGGGAAATTGCATACACACCACAACCTTCAGCCAGTCAATATTTGACCTGCACATAGCATCATTTCTGCCAGGCGATGCACTCTTGGCTTCTTCTACCTGCAGGTGAGTCTCTGTGAATAGAATAGAATAGAATAGAATAGAATAGAAAAGTGAATGCCCTAAATGGTGACAGAAATTCTTCTTTTGAAGCAGCTCAAAATACACTTGTTTCACATCTAAAAGTCATTTAAAACACACATTTAAAAAGGCACACATTAATGAACAGTTAAAAACAGTAGCACATTGTATGGAGACTACTTTGCACTGGTTAGAGTAGCTATTGCAGGGGAAATGAAAGATTCCTTATAAATCCTATTAAAAAATAATAAATTCCTTTGTTTTGTATGTCACAAATCTATGGAAATGTCTTCTATGGAAATCTTATTTAATGCAGTATGATGTTCATTTTGTAAGCAAATTGCTATAGTATTTGAATGCTATGTCTTCTGTTTCTCAGTAAGATTAAGCCTTTGCTTGTTCAACACTGAGCACAGCCATATTTTGCTGTAGTTAAACTTAGTTTTAAGCTGGGCTCTCATTAGACTGAGTTAATATCCCAGTTAAAATCATAGTGAATAATGAATGCAAACTAACCAAGCTGGCTAGCACGAGTGTTAGCTGGTCAGGTACTAGTCCAAACATGATCACATCCAAGCTGGTAAAAGTCATTGTAAGACTTTAAAACAGTTGCCGACACACCAATGATAAAAGGTCTATGAGTTCATTATATGCAACTAAAAAAATTAGCTTTACTGTTACTCCTAAGGTTAACTCTAAACTTAATAGACTGAATCATAATACACAATACTTACTGTACTTTAACATTAGAAACAAAGTGTGCAATTACATATGAAAAAGAATGACAAGAATTTTGAAAAATATACAGTATAAACCTTAACTGTAGTAAGTACATTTGGTTGGACCCTTGTATTTCTCCAAAGTCTACTACTGAAGATTGATCCTCATAAGTGATTTGGCACAGATTTTAATCCAGATGCCCTTCCTGATACAACCTTCAAGTTGTGGAAGGGGCTTGTTTTGCCACCTGGGCTTCAACCAGGGCTCTTTCACATGCAAAGCATTGTGTAAAGCACTACAAATCTTAACTATAATACATTAAATTATCTTAAATCCTGATTTAGTACTTTACTGTACATCAATAGGGCCACCAGTGGCATTTAATTTAATCTTGCATGTTTTTATGATCAGATATTGCTCAACTATAAATCAGAGCATTTAATTTCACAGCTGTGTTTTAAGGTATTATCAGACTCAGGAGGTACAGGCTCAATGTGAAATAAAGATAACCTCCGCTGATACAAATACGTGCTCAACCTTAAGGAAGCTGAAAGATAATGGCTGCCAAACATTAAAATGCAACCAGGATTACTAATTAAAATCATCTCCAAAATGACAATTTATTCTAGTTCACTTGAAGTTGAAGACTCCATTTCCATTGCCGTATATACATAAAAATTTGGATAAACACAAACCTATACCAAATGAAGAATGTTTTTGATGCCTCTCAATTGAACTACATCCCCAAGCCAGAAATTGAAGGGCACATTATACCTGCAACTGCAAAAACACCATAAACATAAAATCTGTTATTTAGAAACTTGGCACACATCTGTTAATAGTGAGCGGCATGTTCATCTGTGTGGTGGTATTAGTGTTGGCTCACATGATGAAAATGTGCAATATTCTGCAGCCACCTGACGCATAATATGAAGACACAGTATGGAAGACCATTAATGCTGATGGTTGCACTCTGTCTGAGCAGACTGGCTGTATCATCATCTCCACAGAGAGGGAAATAAAGAGAGAAGGGGTTCATCTGAAAGGAGGAGGATAATTCATTTTCTCTTGACGCAAAAGTACTAACACTCAAAAGAAAAAAAAGTTTCCATTTTTTAAAATTATTTATTAGCGTAGTGGTTTGCACATTAGCCTTTGAAGCGAAAGGTCCATGGTTTGATTCCAGGTGGGGACACAAGCTCCTCTCACCATGGAGGGTTGTGTCAGGAAGGGCATCTGGTGTAAAACCTCTGCCAAATTACCAATGCTGATTAATCTGCTGTGGCAACCCCTTGGTAGAGAATACAAGGGAGCAGCCAAAAGGTACACACACATTTGTCTTTTATCATTTATTTGTCTGTTCATTTGCCACAGGTCATAAAAATTGCTGCTCCTTTTAGAGTATTGGTCAGATTTTAGTGGGACTTGCACAATGATCACCTAATGGGTCTTCGCCCAAACTGTGCTCAAGGTCAAGGTCATAGTTGTCATTTTATGGGCAATTTTCCATTTTCACAACAATTGCTAGTATGAGTATTGTTCATAAAATGAATGCCACCAGCTAAGTTCTGTCATTAGCAGGCCCAAATGGAATCTGTGGATTTTTTCAGAATTTTCTGTGGTGGCCCAGGGAGAAAATCTACAGAATTCCATTTTTTTGTTTGTTTTTTTGTTTTTTTTACATTATCAATGGTTAGTAAAAAAAATCATAATCATCAGTCCCTGAACAAATATATTGATTTAAATAAAACAATAAATCAGCCTAAATTTTCTCAATATTTCAACAAGCTGAAAGAAACATCAGTTTACTCATGCTTTGAATTTAACACTTTTCATTTCATTATGAAGATTTCAGGACATGTTTTCAGGACAGCCTTTTCATACATCAAAGTCACAGCAACATACACCAGTGACAGAGAGGCAGAAATGGCAAACATTTCCCTAGCATTTTGCACCTCTTCAAACTCTGTGGAAAATCTGCCCCGCAGATTCTGTGTGGGCCTGGTCATTAGGTTTATTTATGACATACTAATGTCTTAAGCTAGAAAGTTACACTGTTGCTACTCCTATATATGATATTCCTATCATGCTGGCAGATTTTTGATGGTTCTCTTCTTTTAGATGGTAGACCTACTGCTAATAGCGCTGTGATAGCTTGAAATATTGCTTTACCACACATGTTGCAGATCACTTGCATCCTGCTTGATGGAGATGATCATGATTTTATTGGTCATGATCATGGGATACTGATCCTATAGGACTGTGCAGTTGGGGCTTTCCTATGTTATCACACAAACATCAGTAATATGGTCAATGCTATGACTATGACTATGTAGTCAACACTCCTGAACTCAAACACTTTAATATGGTGGTGAATGAGATTCATTTGGTCTGGATATGACTGATTGTGAGCCTCCTTGAATCCTCAATGAATTTTAATTTAATTCATTAATTTATAAAATACAGCCAACCAGTGACAAAAAAAAACAATTTTCTTTCTGTGGTTCACAAATTACAAGGACCTGTGAATTGCTGAATTATGAGCCAGATGAGCTACTAAGTCTTTGACTTTCTGATATTGTCATGAATGTGGAACATGAATGAGGACCCAAATGTAGACTCAAAGGCAGACAGAATAGTTGTAAAAGCCCAAAATACAACTAGCTGTGTGACAACTAAAGGTATATCTGTGAAAAGCCTCAATTTTTTCATGAATGCTGTTCTGACCTGACCCATGTAATCTGAGGCTAGATGCCATAGTCAGTTTGGTGTTTTCCCCCTTTTTTAATGCAAATTGAAAGATTAAGAACCAATTTATGCTGCAATGAAGCTGAGTCCATAATATCTCTGAAATGTTTTTTGCAGATTGGTTAAATACTGTAATTATAGAGATATGGCTAAAAAGTATTTTAAAAAATGCATATAAAAATGCCACCTGGTGTCCAACCTGTATTTTCAAAAAAGCTGAAAATCTAATCAGTTTCAGATCTTATGAAGGTCTATCACTGTGTCAAAATTCAAACTGCTGTGTAAAGTAATTTTTGCACTATTGCAATGACACACAGATTTTGGGGTCACGGCAGTGGCACTGATGATACCATCATATCCCCTTATTTCAGAGATATAAAGTCCATGAATTAAACAACTCACTTCAGAGCACACTAATAAAGAACATGGAGAGAAACAAACTGGGAAGAAAACAGACACCAAGACAAAGCTCCTACTAACTTTCATTCCTCTTCTCTCCACTGCATACCTCCACCTCTCCAGGCTCTCTTCCACCTCCTCCCTACTCTCACTACCGATCACAATGTCGTCTGTGAACATCATAGTCCACAGAGACTCCTGCCTGACCTCATCTGTCAACCTGTCCATCATCACTGCAAACAAGAAGGATCTCAGAGCTGATCCCTGATGTAATCCTACCCTCATCTTCAACCCATCTGTCACTCTTACCGCACACCTCACCACTGTTTCACTGTCCTCATACATGTCCTGCACCACCTTTACATACTTCTCTGCCACAGCCTGACTTCCTCATACAATACCACAGTTCCTCTTTTAGAACCCTATCACATGCTTCTCTAGATCCACAAAGACAGTGCAACTCCTTCTAACCTTCTCCATCAGCACTCTCAAAGCAAACACTGCATCTGTACTAATCCTTCTTGGTGTGAAGCCATACTGCTGCTCGCTGATGGTCACTTCTCTTCTTAGTCTGGCTTCAACAACTCTTTCCCATATCTTCATGGTGTGGCTCATCAACTTGATTCCTCTGTAATTACTGCAACTCTGCACATCACCCTTATTCTTGAAGTTCAGTACCAGTGAAATTCATTTCCCAGGCATCCTCTCATTCTTCAAGATTGTGTTAAACAATCTGGTTAAAAAGTCCATTGCCTTCTCTTCTAGACATCTTCATACCTCCACAGGTATGTCATCTGGACCAACTGCCTTTCCACTCTTCATCATCTTCGTACAGTAGCTGCCCTCAGTTCCTCTTTACTAGTACTCTGCACTTCTTGATTCGCTCTTTCCTTCATCTTTTCTCGCTCTCATTTTCCTCATTCATCAGCTCCTCAAAGTACTCCTTTCATTTTCTCAGCACACTCTTCACTTGTTAGTACATTTCCATCTCTATCCTTAATTAAGACATTACCCTAATTACCCTAATCTGCTTCACATTCTTTGTCTAGCCAATCAAGTCCTTCTCTCCTTTCTTACTGTCCAGCTTCTCATATAGTTTACTATAAACCTTTTCCTTTACCACTTCTCTCTTTGCTGTACTCCCAGTAATTCTGTCTTTTTTCATAAACCAAATAGAGAATATCTATTATTAAACAAGAATTCAAGACATTAAAAAACTCAAACCTCTTGGACAGACCAGGGACCGTGACAGGTACACCTACCAAGTAGTGAACAAAGCCCAAGTCCATTTAAAGACATAGAATCTGGATCTGATCCAGAAGTAAATTCCCCTCGTCCCCCATCCCCCAAGATTTCATGTTCTTTTCAGAGCTTTTAATGTAATGACAGCAATGTATAGTAATTATGAGGAAAAAATCCAATCTCTTCAACACATCAGCTTGTTTCCTGAGTTCACCTGGATTTGACAGTTTCATGCCTTTTTTTATGCCCAAATAATCCATGCCACATTAATTTACTCTGAAAAAAGTCAAACAGATTTTGAACAAATTCAAAGAGGACAGCTGATGAATTCACCACCTGACTGAGCTTCAGGCTCCCCAAATATGAAAAACTAATAGATGGAAATGTGTGGGATGCAAACACATATCCATATACAGTTGACAAATATGTAGCAGGGTATGTGTGGGAAGATAGTATTCAAAATACGTGATACTGACTTTGAATTCTGGTCCTCAGACGTGTATGGCCTGTGGAATTGATAACAATCACTGCGTACATTAAACACAGATGATTATTGATCAATCAGTGGGAATCTAGATAATTATGCTGAGGTTAAAAAAAATGAGACAGCTGTAAATATAGCTTGCCCCAGAGGTGAAATCATTACCAGAAAGTGGTATGAAATCAAAGGCTTAATTGGAGTACAGGGACTAACAAAAAGAGCCAAAGAGAAGAAGCTGAGGTTTACAGACAGTAAATGAGCCTTAGCCTCCCTGGTGTAATGATCTTGGCAGGGTGGAGCAGCACAACAGAAGGAAGTTTGATTGGATATCTGTATTGAGAGGCATCAGTGGTAGAAAAAGAAAAACAAGATAAAGCCACATGATGACATCACAGCAGCCCAATACCACAGCTACTACTGAGTTAAGAGACATCCTTATCAAATTACCTTAGTAGGGTGGACGTCACCAACACAGTTACATCACCACATCTCATTGTATCACTTTACCTAGAAGGGAGACATGTTGTCACAGGGTGAGGCTAAATCAAGGGAGTTTCTTTCTCTCTTTTTCTAGCCACACTTCTTCCTTTGATGTGCTGCAGAAAGCAAGCACTTTTTGTTATTCATACATTAAGATTTTCTTGTTCACTCCAGGCAAAATTTTACTTCAGAACAAAATTAATGGATTTATAGGAGCCATTAACTCTCCAGACATCTACATACATCATGGGCGAAAGCCTAACCTGGTCATACTGTAATTGTATTTATTTTAAAGGGAGTACTAAAATAACGAATTAAGAAGTGTAAATCTATGTTGTAACTCCAGGTTTGTCTTACAAAAGCAACAATGATGAAAACCTTTGGGATTCTAAACTGAATCATTTTAGACAAAGAAAAAGAGACAAAAGAGTTAGACGGGAGAGATGTGGAGAACCTTTTGTGGCTTGTATGCACAGACTGACAAATTAAGACATAAACTGAAATCTAAATTGCTGCAAATTCCACAATTCCTAAGCAAGGTGGTACTCATTGTCTTACCACCTATACAAGATGTAAGGTTTGCTGACTTTTAGCCAAATAGCCTTGGATGTGATGGCAACCTGACAGCTGTTTTAGAATGAAGATGGTTGTCTTGGATACAATGTGACATTCTGGAAAATGCTTTGACTTTTCGCTGAGCTTTAGCTGGGAAATTACTACAGCAACTGCATGTCTGGTAATATGAAGCTATGCTAAGAAAATGCATACTTTACCTTAAGACTGAAAGCAGGAACTAACAACTATTCCAGCCTTTTTTAAAGCCTACCAAATCAACTTAAAGGCTCATCTGAACATTTTGTTGGACCATCTTAGCTTTAATGATGGCATACATTCACCATGGCATTGTTTCAATAAGATCATGCACCGTCACAACATTTATTTCTGTTCAGAGGTGCATTCATTTTTCACCAAGATCTTGTACTGGTGATGGACGACTGGGACTGCTGTGTAAAGTATTGTCCTTTACATCCCAAAGATTTTGAATGGAGGTAACATCTGAACTCTCTGGTGACCAATCCATGAGTGAAAATTATGTCTTGTGATCCCTGAACCACTCTTTCACAATTTGAGGCCAATGAATCCTGGCATTGTATTCTTGGAATATGCCTGTGCCATGAGTGAAGAAAAATCTATTAAAAAAATCTGGTCATTCAATATATTCAAGTTATTGAATATAATGACCTGGAATTATTAATAGCCCTTTGTGTTGTATTGCAAAAGTCTAAACAATCAAATTTCATTTTAAGTGGGCTGGACCAGTAAAACTACAACCTAATAACCAATAAAGAAAAAATACCTCCCAATTATTCCCCTTACATTCTTTATAAAGAAGTTTAACTGCACATTTAGTGAAACTGAGATATTCAAGATTCAAGATTCTTTTATTGACATTTCAAACCACATATAGCTGACGCAGAACATAGTGAAATGAGATAGCGTTTCTCCAGGACCTGGTGCAACATATAAACATATAGACATAATA
>VUQH01082750.1:0-13170 GCA_015106775.1 Etroplus canarensis
CGGTGGCACTGACAAAAAGTCAAGAGGTGGCAGAATTGAAGATGTTGAAATTTTCCTTAGGAGTGACCAGGATGGACAGGATTAGAAATGAGTACATCAGAGGGACAGCTCATGTTGAGAAGTTTGGAGACAAAGTCAGAGAGGCAAGGCTGAGATGGTTTGGACAGAGCAGGGATGGTGGATATATTGAACAAAGGATGTTGAAGATGGCGCTGCCAGGCAGGAGGAGAAGAGGAAGATCACAGAAAAGATTCATGGATGTAGTGAAGGAGGACATGCAGAGGGTTGGTGTGAGGGAAGAGGATGCAAGGGATCAGGTGAGATGGAGGCAGCCGATCCACTGTGGCGACCCCTAACAGGAGCAGAAGAAGGAGAAGAAGAGGGGTTAAAAATATAAGAAATATATCCATCCATCGATCTATTTGCTGTGGCTTATCTGTGTTGCAGGGTCAGTGGTCTGAGCAGATATGCGCAGACCACCAACTTTTAATCAGAGTATAGCATATGCAAATGCCAGTGCAGTGGGTCCTGCCACCAGGTTGCACCTCAGACTGTCCAAGTGCTAAGTGAGCTCTGGTCCAGAGGAAGAGATCTCCCAATACACCATCCCTCATCTAATTAGGAGCATGCCCCGATGTTGTTAGGCATGCATACAAGCACGTGGGAGCCATACAAACTACTGAATACCATTTTGAGCTGGTGCAATTTAATTTCAGCAAAATGGATTAGCCTGCTGCATCAGTTTTTCACTTTGATTATCAGGGTGTCTTTGAATTCAGCCCTTTGTAGGTTGATAGTTTTCATTTCCATTTAACGATGTGGCATACTTTCATTCCTAACACATGACCCAGTCCATATCAGTTTAGATATCAGCATGGTTTTTTTTTTCCCACTGAGATCTGATGTGTTTTCAAAGTGTTCCTTTATTTTTTATAACAGTGTATATTTGCATTTAATTCACTACCAGTGCCTTGAGGTACACAAACATACACATGTTGTAAAAATTAACCCAGTGCATAAAAGAATCTCAGTAATTCTTCTTTTGCACCGGGAACATTTATTTCTTCATATTTTGGGACAACAACAAAATACTTCAGATCCAGCTTCTTTTCGCTTATCTACATGTTTTATTCTTGGGTTCTTTGTTCCTTTCCTCTCATCTTTTTCATCTCTGATCTTCTCAGATATTACCTTTTCCCCTTTATCTGATGATGCTTTTAAATCAGTGCCATCACTGCTACAGGCAGGAGCAGTTGTTTTGACCATGTATTGGCTATAGAGATTAAAGCATGCAAATGCTATTTTATGATGTACATTTTTGCTCTACTACACAGCAGTGGTGTATCTTGTTCTAGGCTTAGGCCACACAGCATGTTGGGTGTGGGACAGTTTGTGTGTGGGAAGTTATGAGAGAAGAGACATGGCAGGCATGATGGATGCAATAAATATTCACTTGAATACTTCTGTTACATACAGTACACATTTAATCCCATGAATACATGCAGGTGTGTGTGTGTCTGTGTGCATTTAGTTTGCTGTTCAGCTGACATCTGATTTCAGAGAGAACCATAGTCCAGTTGTCCAAGTGCTGTTACAGATTCTGACCAAAGCTTTGCAGAAGCTTGCAGTTTCCCAGCAACCGCCAACACATCTCGACATCATCCCCTGACACACTGTGAAGCCTCTGGAGAGCAAACATCAGAGCAGCAGAGCAATGATTGCCTACAGTGCTTCTGTGTCACTAGGATGGAGACAGGAGCAAGCACAGCAATTATCTCAGGTGAAAATTTTATTCGGGAACCGAAAATCTTCAGAATGGGAGGTACAATTGATGCTGAACTGTACAAACTTGCAGCAATGACAATGACAATAGCGAAAGTCACTGGGGAGTCTTCACTGCTATGGAATAAGCCCAGTCTAACAAAGTGACAGAGAAAAAAACTGAAATGTGCCCACAAGAAGTACCTTTCTGTATCATGAAAAAAAGGTCCTGTGTGTGCCCCTCTGGCTAAAACGCTCCTTGCAGTTCCAGCTACTTCTGTTCCAAGAGTCTTTGCTTTCCTTTTCTAAGTAAAGATACTTATATGCTGCAGTTGTCAATTTCTGCTGATTTTCTTTAATTTCTGTTGGGTTTTGACCAGTTGACCTCTGGTGTTTGGAAACAGTGGTTCAGAGTGGAGCTTCTAATTTCAGAGAGGACACTCTTATTTCTTTTATTTCTTATTTAAGTCTTTTTCTTCATACTGTGTTTCTGTTCTCATTTATATGTTCTTCTTCTTTAACCATTCAAATCTATATGGAGAGAAACATCTTTATATTGTTGGGTTGAGCAAATTAGATACAGAAATGGAAATAAATTTCCAGCACTGGCAGGCAGTGCAGGCTCAGAAACTAGGGGTTACTCAACCCATCACATTTGTCCTAAAAGGCTAAAATAAATTATAATGTGAGATGCACAGGTGCACAATGGATTCAAGGTTGTGTGTGTGTGTTTAAATACATCAGTGAACTGCTGTCCTGCTGGACAATTATGTGCCTACTTTCAACACCAATGTACCAAATACATGATGTATCTTTTTACTGGCTATAGAATTTTTGTAATATGGGTAAGTTAAAATCAAAAGACTATGGTAGATCATGTAGGAGGAAAGTTATTTAGCGACTGTCAGCTGCTACTGGCAAAATAAATGCTGATGAAAGAGTCTTTCAATACATTCTGGTAGCTGGATTAATAATATATGAACACATCCATCCATTTGTTTTCTGCCCCTTATCCAGGTCCAGGCAGAGATGTCCAGACCTCCCTCTCCTCAGTGTCCTCCTCTGATTTTACTGGGGGGACACTGAGGCTTTCCCAAGCTAGCCAAGAGACAGAGTCTCTCCAGTTTGTCCTGGGTCTGACCCAGGACCTCCTCATGATAAAACACCTCACTAAGGAGGTATCCAGGAGACAGCCTAGATAAATACAGGAACCCCTTCAGCTGGAGGAGTTGTTGCTCTACTTAGTCCATCCCTAATCACCAAGTTCCTCACCCTCTAAGGAGAGCTCCCTTTCAGAAAAAACTCATTTCCGATGCTTGTATCCACTATATCATTTTGTCAGTCACCATCCACAGCTTGTGGCCATAGGTGAGGGTAGGAGCACAGATCGACAGATGAATTGACAGTTTCACTTTCACACTGAGCTCGCTCTTCATCACAACAGGCTGGTACACTGTCAACACTGCAGACTTTACACCAGTCCATCTGTCAATCTCCTTTCTTCCCTCATTCATGAACAAGACCCTGAGATACTTGAACTCCTCCACTTTGGGCAGCAGCCCATTCCCACCCCAAAGTGGGCACTCCACCCTGTTCTGGCTTAGAAACATGGCCTCAGATCTGGAGGTGCCAATTCTCATCCCAGCTGACAATGCATATCTCATACAAAAAAAAGTCACGGTTGACTAATGTGTGGAGTGTGGATGAAGGGCAGGTTCAAATGCAGACTCATGACGCACACAGGATGAAAAAGAAAATGAACCTTGTTTAACGTGGCTGTTGAAGTCCTTCACAAAAACAAAGTCTAAACTTAATAAAACTCAAAAGACAAGAAACCTAGAAAATTGAACATGAACCATGAAAGCATAACTCAGGGAAAAACACAGCTAGAGAGAGACAATCAGCGATATGACACTGAACAAAAGAATGACAGAGCTAGATATACATGACTAACTGCTAAATGAGAAACAGGAGGAAGACGATCACAATCAAGGAATAATGAGACAGGGGGAAAGGGAAAAACTGATCACAAGACATAAAGCATAAATGGCATCCAAAGCAAAACAGGAAGTGAGAAACAGTTATAACTGTGAAATCAGACTGAACCTAACAAAGGGACATGAACACAAGAGGATGAGACTAAGGCTACATTCACACTGCAGGTCTTAATGCTCAAGTCCAATTTTTTTTTTTTGCTGAGATCTGATTATTTTGCATAGTTCACATTATAATTTAAATGTGACAGCCATCAGACTCCAGTGTGAACAGCAGTGACCCGCATGCGCAGAAGACGACGTCACACGCAGCACGCTGTGTTTACAAAAGTAAATATAGATGCTACACATGTCAGCGTGTGTGTAAAGTATCCACTGACTAGCTCCATCAACTCTGTCTGCCATGCTTCTTTCATCCATTGTTTACATTTGATCTTGCCACGCCTCAGGTCCTTCGGTGCAGAATTCTGATGTCTTCAATGACGTAAAAGTCGCATGAAATGTGACATGACCATTTCGACTGAGGTCACTATAAAAAACATCAGATACTTATCCGATTTCAGACCACATATAAAGTGGCCTGAATTCCATTTGAAAAGATCTGAGTTGTCCTGTTCAGACTGTCATAAAAAAATCAGACATGGGTCACACATGGACAAAAAAATTCAGATTTGGGCCACTTTTGCCTGCAGTGTGAATGCAGCACAAGAAGACAGAGGGGACTACTAAAAGTCAAAACCCTAACTAAAAGATTACAGCGTCCCTTCAGCTGCGCCCTTGTGTTCTCACCACGGGGTGGCCACAGCAGATTAATCCACATTGGTGATTTGGCAGAGGGTTTATGCTGGATGCCCTTCCTGATGCAACCCTCCATGGTGAGAGGGGCTTGTGTTCCCACCTGAAATCGAACCAGGGACCTTTTGCTTGTAAGGCAAATGTGTAAACCACTACAAGATTACAATAAACACAGAAATCATTATCAAAATCATACAAAATCAGAATCAGAATACTTTATTAATACCAGGGTGGAGAACTAGAACACAAAACCCAAGGACTATGACAAAAAACTAAAACACCCCCCCCCAAAAAAAACAATACTGGTCTATTTCTGTTTTTCAAGATTAGATCTACACATCACCTTCTTGACAGGTGTGTCAAGTCTCATAGTGCAAAGTGCTGGCAGTAGGTAACTTTGCTGCTGTTATTTATTTATTTCTTATAGTTTTAAATATCTGAGACTTTACTGGTTGGAACATATATATATATATATATATATGTAGCTCCACATATCACTACAGTATTTCTAAATAGTTTTACTTTCAATGTCATCATCAGTTTTATCTCAGAGTTTCTCCAGCTACTTTTTATTTCCAGTCACCTTTGTTGTGTGTCTTTAAATGCTTCATAACAAACTGTATTTTTTCTGCACTACTTTTAAAAGGAAACCCACTGGTAAAGCAGTGACATTTTTTGCCACAAGCAGGATGTTTGACCATACTAATGGGAGCACATTAGCCCCAATTTTGCCTCTCTGGTTAGTGCACAAAATTGGCTTTGTTAGTTTTAGGGGAAAGGTCACCGTCTGGGTCAAAAAGTGTCCCTTGACTGCCATTGTTAACACAGGCACAGACATACACACACACACATGCACGCACACACACACACACACACACACACACACACACACACACACACACGCACAATTATAAGAAGTACTTTGGGATTTTTTGACAGGATCTCAGTCCAATATTTCTTTTAGAAAAGTTAGTGAGGGAAGGAAGACACACTCATATCAAAGTGCTGGAGGGAACAAGGAAAGAGGACTTCAGTGAGTGGACACTGTTTCAACTCATAATTGAAGCTGCCAAGAAGAAGATCATGGGCAAGTTTCAAATTGTAGCCCTGTAGCCACAATACTCAATCACCACAATAAACCCACCTACACTGCCCAATCTATAGCACATGGCTTTTATTAGTATGAGGGAGTGAGTGTCTGTTTTCTTATAGTTCTATCGACTTTAAAAGTGAGAACATTCTGGACTTATTTAAGAGAAGGGCATGATTAAGGTAAGTTACTGTTGGGTAAACACGATGGGATAATGGAATGGGTTCTTTAACTAAGTTCAGAACCAAAAGGGAATAATTAATTGCTACCTGGAACATGCAGTTAAAGTTATTTTGCATTGGAGTATAAATCTTACATTTGGCTTGTATTTAAGTGTGTTTTTCATGAAACTGGCTTCAATGTAGTTTATAGCTGCAGTGAATCTGACCACGGGGCATTTATCAAAATGTAGAACTAGCTCCAGAATGGTTCCCACTCAACACAATCAGACTGGAGAAAAATGCCCAATATTTTCCTACTTTGCTAACTGATGTATCCTGAGTTTTTTCCTCCACCTTTGTTGTATCAAAACTGAAAAGTGCTGGGTCACAAGGGAGGAAATGCACTCTGTTCTCAAGTGTTTCCTTGAAGGGCATCATGGATTCTAACATATTTTCTGAATCTATGTTAAAGATACTGACATCACCCCACTTCTCGCTATGTATGCTGACTAGATTAAAAGCAGTTAATGCATCTGATTAAACAGGCCAAGCACGTCACCTAATTATAAAGTTTAAACTAGAAAATAAATAGCTGTACAGCAGATGTTGTTGAACCTGCTGAATTCTCAGACTAGTGAATTTGATGCAACAGAAAGAAAGTCCCAAAAAAGCTACACCCGTTTTAGTCACAGTGGTAGATAGCAGCCTCTTCATTTAATGTACCATACTTGGCTGCCTTCAAATAAGGGCACCGGCTGGATTTTTATAACGCAGGCTCTGGTGCTGGATCAGAGACCTCCAGGGTGCAGGAGATTAACAAACTCTGAAGTACACAATATATAGCCAAGGTTCTTTACAAACCTCTTGCTCAGCCTGCTCCTTATTTACAGATTTAATACATTTACATACATGTGACTGTTCCTAAATACATGAAAAACACCACTGCAGTGCTTACACTGATATCTTCCTGCCACTGAAATGCTGCAAAATGAACAGCTATCTTGAAGAACACATTGTTTTTTTTTTTCATGATTATCAACTGTGTCCTCTTTATGAGTATGTCCAGCTCAGTGAAGTCAACAGGCCATTAACACTAAAGGCCTTATTTCCTGGGATGCAGTGACAGCAGAGTTCAGCTGATGTGAGATCTGCAGACAGAGTGAGCAAAGTGTTTGGAGTGTAAACACACACATTGTGCTGTATAAGCAAATAATATATTTTTTATGGGGCAAATGAGTTCATGGAGTAGGATGCACAACACTCAAATTCCCAAACTAATGATTTTCCTGTGGAGCTATAGGATTAGTAATAAGATTCTGCAGTGATAACATCTTGGAGCAAATGGAGGTGAAGAAAAAACTGTGCTCTCAAACACCAGACACTGTTCTCTCTCCTGCTTGGGGAAGAATAGATGATGTCTGTTATCAGCACTGTAGGTGGACTATTTTGCTTGGCAGCCAACACTTTAACAAGGTTCCATTTGAATAATAGATTTTTTCGTGTTTATTTTTGTTGCGACTCTTACAATTAAGATCATGTTTTCATATTTACCTTGAAATTTTTTGACTTGTGTCTCAATCAGCTGCTTTATATTCTGCTGAGCTTGCACATTTGCTTACTTTTCAAGGTGAAACTAATTTGATTTTGTCAAAACTTTGATGGCAACAGCGTCTAATTTTTTGCAGATACAAAGAAAACAAATTTACCACAGTCAGTTTATGAAAAGCCAAAGTTTTAGAAAGCGGAGCCACTAGAAAGACGTCTGAGGGATAAGGTCATATGTTAGTAATGTATTAATGTAATAATTTTGTTTGGCAAAACCATATGATTTAAATTTTTTATTTATTTATTTTTTTTGCTATACACCTCAATCTTATGAGTAACATGCTGGATTCCCAGTGGGAAACATAACTAACAATCAGCAACATGACATGTAAAACAATTGTAGTCTGTTCCCAATAAAGCCACAGATAATATCACAAGCTATATAAAATGTCTTCTTTGGTAAAATTTTGTCATGTCATCTTATTATTACTCCTTCAAATCCAGAATTTTCTGTCTGAGAGAATCAATTTCCATTGTAAAAGCAGAGAAACATATACAGAACAATATAGTTCTGCTCATTTTTCACTGTTACACAGTGGGTTACTTTTTTCACATTTTATGCTTTGCATTCAATAAAAATAATTTTGACCAAGGAAGATCAAATTGCTCATCACTTATTTGACCTTCTAAATTATTTCTATAAATGTTGTTGAACTTGAGTTATTCTGCAGAAGATAGTGTAGAAATGTTTTCCAGCCACTCTCATTAGATTTATTTATTATTTCCATGTAATTGTTTACCTGTCTGATTTGTTTCTGCTGTCTGTTCATTTTTCTCTCTTACTACTGCATGTTTACCTCACAATTAAGACCACATTTTCACTATTTACCTTGACCCCTTTTGATTTCTTCAGTGTGCCTCTATCAGCTACTGTGCTTTCTTTGTCTGAACATACTGAACATATCTGCTAACTTTTATGAGAAAACTAATTCAATATTGTTAGAGGTTTAGTGGTAGCAATGCTAAAATTGTTACACATACAAAGAAAATAAATTTACAACTCTCAGATCATAAAAAGCTGATGTTGAATGTGGAGTGATAAGGTGTTAGTGATGTACCAATGGAAAATACACAATTCAACCACGAGTAACATGCTGACATGATGGATTCTTAGTAGGAAACATAAGCGGCAAAATAACACAACTGTTGGATAATACATCTTCTTTAGTATATCTTGTCATCTTGGTATTACTCTTTCAAATCCAGAATTTTCTGTCAGGGTGAGAGAATTTAATTTCCTTTGTGAAAGCAGAGGAACATATAAGTAATAATATGGTTCTGCTCATTTTTCACTGTTACAGGAGAGTCCCTGTGATTTTGTTTTTTTTTTAGCATTTTTACACTATGCATTCACTAAAAATATAAATTCTGAACAAGAAGGATCAGATCACATAGTATTAATTTCTCCTCTAAATTCTCTGTTAGTCTTTTTCCTCAGCTTATTCTGCAAAAAGATGAAATCCTTATATTATGCCCATATACTGACGTCTATTCAGCTGAGTTTTCCTCACTCTCTCATTGAGCTCATCCTTTTCTTTCCATGTAATTATTTGCCTATCTGCCTATCTGATTTGATTTTGCTGTCTGTCCATTTTCCTCTCTGTAATTCTGCCTGTTCACCTACACGCCCACTGCCTCCCATGTGTGCTCTGGGGTAATGAGGTTAGGAAGTGAGCTGAGCTCTCAGTCATTTTGTCAAAGCTTAACTTTAATTAATCAAACAGGTTGTAAATGAGCTCTGTTTAAGCTTCCCATTTCTCCATTTAAAAGTTCAAGAGGACAAAGTGTTTGCAAGGTGAACCTCTGGAAAGTAAAGAAGAAGAAGCAGAATTGTTGCTGAAGTCTTAGTTTTGTAGAAAAATCCTTGAAGTACAAATTCTGCTATAATACATTAACAGCTCATGTATCAAAATAAATATCACCAATGTGTTTCATCATATGCATACAATAAGCCTGGTTCATATATTCTCTTTCAGTACAGTCACTTTGACCAAAAAAAGTCACATTTTATCCATTTTAAGCCATTAAACAGGAAACAAACTCCCACAAACATGATTAAACTGAAAATGAGAAGCCAAAGTCAGATGCAGATGAAACAAAAAATTGTAGCTCCCAGCAAAAAGCGTTTGTGCTCTAAATGTTGAACTTTGAACAGCTACAAAAAAAGATCCTGGACCTCGGGGTAAACTAGGCTTTTAGGACTTGGCACAGCTGATGCCACTCTCCTAAATGAAGAACCCCACCCACCAGCCAACACACCATCCTGCAACAAAATATGAACCTTGATTTAAAAGCACTACAAGTACAACTCCTGCTCCTTCAAAGATGACATAACTGTAATGTATCTGTCATTGCAAGGATAGTTTGATGAACCAGTTTCTTTCAAATCCTATGATTGTTTTTTAATAGAGACATTTTAATTTAGTCTCCTGTTAGTTGCTTAGACTTTTTAAAAGTGGGATCATTTACTATTTTTTTCTGTCTTCAGTATCTTTTAACATTTCTTTCTCTATGCACAACATGTCAGCATGGTGTGTTTATCTGTGGAAAATTAAAATAAAGCCATCAATGATCTGTGCAGCCATAACAGTAACAGTGCCGTTCATTATTCCTGATGATCTTAAATGAGTGTTGAATGAATTATAAACGCAGTGATTTACTCTTGCGGCTGAATGTGCAAAAATGGGTTTTGTCTAGAGTTTAAAGCGTTTCTGTTGATGAAGTATTAATAGTGGGAAACAATATAATATAAAGGCAGATGAGAAAAACTATTGTCTGCAAAGCAGCTTGAGAAATGGAAGAAATACAGCAAACAGGACGCTAAATGCTGTTTTTTGGGAAACCCTACCACAATGATTGCCCCAAGTGAAAGCTATTTTTGGAGAGGAAAGGAAATATAAACACAGAATAATGCATTAATATGCTTTAGGTGTAGTAGATGGTAGATCTATTGGCTATTTAACCCAGCCACAGGGGCCCACAAGCCGGTGTACTCCTAGTGCGGCTCCCAAGCCCAGGTAAATGGGGAGGGTTGCATCAGGAAGGGCATCTGGTGTAAAATCTTTGCCAAATCAAATATGCGGATTCATAAAATGACTTCCATACCGGATCGGTTGCAGCCCGGATTAACAACGATCACCTCTGTCTGGCAGTTCCATTCTCAACACCCTTTGTCCAGAATATCCATTATCACTCCTTTGCATATGTTCAAACCATCTTAACCTTGCATCTCTCTTGTTCCGTTCAGGTAATCAGTTCTAATCTTGTCCATCCTGGTCACTGCCAGCAAAAATCTCAGTATCTTCAATTCTGCTACCTCAGGTTCCACCCCTTGTCTTTCTGTTGGTGCCAGTGTCTCCAAACTTATAGCATCCTAACATCATAGCAGGTCTCACTACTGTCTTGTAAAGCTTTCCTTTCACTCTTGCTACTATCCTTCTGTCACAAACCACCTCAACACTTGTCACCACCCACTCCATCCTGCCTGCACTCTCTTGTTCACCTCTCTTGTACAATGTCTGGCGCTTTGGATGGTTGACTGTCAGGTTTTGTCGTGTGGACTCAAAGAGCAGACAAACCACAGTGAAATAAGGTGAAGGCAAATTTAATTATATCAAGGTTGCAAAGGAATTGGGTCTGGGTTTGTGAGGTCAATCAGGATCCAGAGTACTGCTCTCCAGAGAGTTCTTGAGACAGGTTCAACCAAGAGAAGAGAGACTGGGTCAGGGAAAGTTCCAAAATTGGTTCAGGTAGGGAGCTGGTGGTCCTAGTATGAGCAGAGGCAGGTTGTGAGCAGAAGCACAACACAAGGTTTCCATAAATTTTTACTAAGCTGGTCTAGCTTACCACTTGAGAAATAGCTACACTCCGGTGGAGTATGTAGGAGACTGCAGAGCTTAAAAGCGCTGTTAATCATCAACCAGCAACAAGTGTGCAGTTTCACTAAACCCAGACACACCCACACCTGGAACTAGAGCAGCACTGATTAGTGCTCAACCCACACCCAAAAGAGAGAGGGAAAGACAGAATGGAAGAGAGAAAAGGCAGCTCCAGACCCAGAGGGCAGGGGGCCATGACAGTGGCCTGAGGTATTAAACACATTCACCTTCACTACCTCCACTTCTTGCATCTTCACTGTTCCACCTGCCACATTCTCACTCACACACGTTTTGCTTCTACTGACTTTCATTCCTTTTATCTCATTTGCATACCTCCACCTCTCCAGGCTCTCTTCCACCTGTTTACTTTCACTACAGAGCTGTAGCAAATATCATGACAACCCATCAAATATTTTACTAAAGCCACTAACAAACTATCTCATGGAGGCAATAGAGGAAATACTAGAAGTTCACCAAAGTTATTTAGATTTATCGTTTCATCATACATTTCTGTATGAATCCAACCTTTAATATTTTATTGTGCACTTACCAGCTCAAGAAAGTGAGCAGTAGGTGAGTCCTTCCCTAAACAATTTAAGATTAAAAGGATTACAAGTCAGTTATCTCTTTATATTATTTTCTGGAAACATATGCTGAAAGAATTATTGTTGTTTTACTGTACCTATGCATCTGAGAGTGACCAGGATGGACAGGATTAGAAATGAGTATACAGAGGGACAGCTCGAGTTGAGAAGTTTGGAGACAAAGTCAGAGAGGCAAGGCTGAGATGGTTTGGACATGTTCAGAGGAGGAATAGTGGATATTTTGAACAAAGGATGTTGAAGATGGAGCTGCCAGGCAGGAGGAGACGAGGAAGACCACAGAGAAGGTTTATGGATGTAGTGAAGGAGTTCATGCAGAGGGTTGGTGTGAGGGAAGAGGATGGTGGGGATAGGATGAGATGGAGGCATATGGTCTGGTGTGGTGACCCCTAATGGGAACAGCCAAAAGAAGAAGATTAATTCATGCCAGCAATGGTCAGTTAATTACAACTGAGAAAGCAAAACACAGCTAATGTTTCAACAGTTGCCTTAGTTCCCACTGCTTGAAATGGCTATAATCTGATTTTAGAAATGCTTGATTGCTTGACACAGATTTTTGCTTAAAATTTGATGATGGCTTATTATTATTTAAACAGTGCCACAGGGGCCACATGCAAGTGTACTTTAGTGCTTGTCCCAAGCCTGGGTAAATAGGGAGAGTTGCATCAGAAAGGGCATCCAGTGTAAAATCTTTGCCAAATCAAATATACAGATTTGATAACAGATAATGCGACTTCCATATTGGCTCGATTGCGGCCTGGGTTCACAATGACCCCCTCTGGTGCCCTTAGCCAACAGGGTGCCGGTAGAAACCATGCTAAACTATGCCAAATTTAAATATGGGTTCATAACACATGATCAGCCATAGGAGCCCACAATCCAGTGTAGTCCTAGTGCCGGTCCCAAGCCCGGGTAAATGGTGAGGGTTGCGTCAGGAAGGGCATCCGGCGTAAAAACTTTGCCAAATCAAATTTGTGGATTCATAACATGACTTCCATACTGGATCAGTCACGGCCCGGGTTAACAACGACCGCCTCCGGTGCCGTTAGTCAACAGGGTGCCGGTGGAAACTATGCTACTGTTGGCCGAAGACTAAGGAGGGGGAGAGGGGGAAAGTGTGCTAGGAGGCAGAGAGAGAGAAGGAAAGGTGGGAGGGTGGAGGTGAGAGTAGGAACTTTAAATGTAGGGACTATGACTGGTAAAGGGAGAGAGCTGCTGATATGATGGAGAGAAGGAAGGTAGATATATTGTGTGTGCAAGAAACCAGGTGGAGGGGAAGCAAGG
>VUQH01082754.1:0-10319 GCA_015106775.1 Etroplus canarensis
ATGTCATGCAGCAGTAACAAATAAATGCATGGGGAGTGAAAAGCGGTGGATAGCTTTATCCACCGCTTTTCACCGCTGGCTTTATGACCACAGTGTAAGCATCTTCCCTGGTAACATAAAGTAAAAGTAAATGTATTTTTCTCAATTTCTATGCAAATGCAGCAGGCACACATACAGCTGTTGCATAGACACTGAGCTGCACACTCAGACACGTCATCAATTTTTAAGCTTGAATCAAAAACAAGACGTCAACCACGTAGGAGGTCTTTTTTTTTTAGAATATTAAGCAACATTTTCAGGGTCTTTAGTTGAATATTCATTAGTTTAATAGAAAAAAGACAGGAATCCAAGGCAGACTTTACTAAAAAACTCTTCCATTGAAACAACACAGTATGCAAAGTCAACTAATCATGCATTGTGCACACACAACACACACACACACAGGTGCAGTTATACATAAAGCGAGAGGAGGAAACATGGAGCTGAATTCCTCCAGGAGTACACAGGGAAGCCAGTCAACTACATCAGCACACAGTGGGAAAATGAAATGTTGTGTTCAACAGCCACATAAACTGTTCAGTTTCCTCAGTTTCACAAGAGGAAAGAATTTGAAACAGTGTGTGGAGACATGAGGCATGAAATACACACACACATACACACACACACACACGACGCTCAAAAACAAACCCCAACAGCTACACACAGGAACACGCTGACTCAAACACACACATAATATTTCACACGAGCAATTTCACAAAACCACATGCATAAACACTCAACTCCTCCAACTGCATACACACACACACACACACACACACAGATGCTGGTACGAACACACACGCACCCTCACACACACTGAGCATTGATGTGTACGTTTGCAGCGAACAGCTCCATTTCTCTCATTAGGGAGAAGGAGCTGCCTGCAGCAAAGCCTCCTCTATTCAGTCTGCTGAGATCTCTAAAACCAACAGTACTAGTCAGAGAGAGGCGGGAGGAATAAAACAGTCATACACGGCATCTATGCAACAAAAACAGATGAAGAGACTGAATGGAAGAGAAATTGCCATCATAAGGGGTAAAAAAAAAGGATGCTGCGACACAGTTTAAGAAGAGTTTCTTCAGGGTATCTCAAATTTAATGACTTCAATTTAAAAAGTGTGACACTTCATCTGGAATATAATGGGAGGCCAAACTAAAGAAGAAAAAAGGAGTTTAAGATTACAAATCACCAAAACCCACCCGAAGCGCTAGCTCAAAGGAAACTGTTGGCTTTTTCTCCATAATACTGTATGGTCTCGACTGTACCATATAAATCACTCTGAGGTGTTGGCAGTATTTAATTCAGGAGCGCTATATTCAAAAGAAGATTACTATTTCCATTAGCAGCAATATATACTTGGCAGAATGGCTCTCTTGTGGGACTTACCTGGACTTGCTCATATGTGGAAAGCATAAGGCAGGAGGAGGACACGTCCTCACCCTACCATACGCTTACATGGAACGCTTGAGGTTGAAAGAGAGGCAGTAAGACCACGAGAATCCCAGAACAAGCTAAACAGCACACCCTTTGAATTACCAGCAGGATGTATAAATGAGTGCTCAATATTTGAATTAAACTGAACGCTGCATTAAACATCAGCAACATTAATTTTAAAAAAAGAAGACAACATCCACATGATGTCTTTGATGCTTTTATAACAAGCCGAGATGCAAAAGCTAACATGCAAGGGTGATAAAATTACTGAAGCATCGAAGCATTTTGGACTCATTTACCAGTTTTTTAGGCTTATATTTTAATTTTTAAGCCAGTCTACAATTACATGTCTTGGAAGAGGTGATAACATCACTATCAGCTGCTTTTGGTCATTTGGAAGTGAAAGGGCATGTAGAGCTCTATTAAAACTGAGCCTAATGCATGTTAAGATTCAACATTCTATATTTCATGGAACAGCTACATGGTGCCCATTCTACAGGATTAGGACATAAAGACATCAGGAGACTTTGTCCAAGAATAGCCTGGGTACCAGTTTCGGATCTGAGCAAGAGAGACTCCAAATGGGCAATACATCAAGTCACAAAACAAAAAACCAATCAGTGCAAAATTCTATAGTCAAATGAAGTGTGACATCTTTCCAAACATTTGTATATTCAGTAATGCAAAAAATAAACTTTTCACAGGAGTCTATGCGGTGCTGTGAAAAACTAAGTACTCCCCCAATGTAGCTTGTGGAAGCACCTTTAGCAGTAATAACTTAAAGTAATCATTTTCTGTTTGACTTTAAACATCTCTCATATCATCGTGGAGGAATTTTGGCCAACTCTTCTTTACATAACATTAGTTTATGCAAAAGCTCTCTTAAGGTCTCACTGCAGCATTTCAATTAATTTGAGGTCTGGACAGACAGGGTCATTGCACACCTTCATCCCTTTTTTCGGCCATTTTTGCTGGTGTGCTTGGGATCATTGCCCTGTTGCATGACTCAGCTTGGGTCAAGCTTTAGCTGTCAGACAGACTGGCCTCACATTTGACTCTAGGATACTTTGGTATACAGAGGTGCCCAGGTCCTGTAGCCGCAAACCAAGCCCAAATTATCATCCTGCCACCACAGTGCTTAGCAGTTGGCATGAGGTGTTTGTGCTGATATGCTGTGTTTGGTCTACCCAATCATCTTCTAATTGTGCTGTCATGAACTTTAACATTTAACATGCTAACTAAGTCTACGATGTAGCATTTGGGTTTTTGCAATTTCTCTGAGTATTGCACAGTCTGATCTTAGGGTGAATTTGCTAGGACATCTACTCCTTAATTTTGCACAGGTCTGCATAAAGTCCTTTATAAACTTCAGTTTTCACACACCTTTATGTCTAATTGTCCAAAGTGAGGATGCTTTGTTGTAAAATAGCAAAGCAACGCCGAAAAACAGTCATTACCTGCACTTGCAAATTAAACTGCACAGCAGTGCAAGCAATACAAAAGAATAGAAAGAAAAATGAGAATGCTAACATGCTTATGTCTAGCGAGCATGAAATCAACTCAAAGTACTTCACTGAGTGCAGTAAGTTTTGTTAGTAACCAAAGTTCTGGACTGATCTTGAAGGGGATTTGAATGTCTGCTACAAATTTCATGGCTAGCCATCATTCAAAATCACAAGTGACAACCTCACGGTGGTGCTAGAGGAAAAGTTAGGGATCACTCAAGTTTAAAAGATAACTTATGTGGCAACCATGAATGTTATTTGGCCAATCCAATTTTTTTTTCAGTGTGGATCAAAGCAATGGACAGACTGCCAACAAGCTGACATCGCCATCCCCAGAGCTATATGATGCCAGTGTGGCAACAAAGCCAACTGTACTCACAGAAGACCAAAGGCCAAGACTACATGAAAGCAAGTTGCAGAAGACTGAAAGGCTCGAGTATTACAGGATTTGCAAGAAAATGTTTAAAATCTAACAAGTTTGATGTGACTTCAGATTTGAGTCTACAAAAACATTGCAGTGTCTTGATTTCCAAACACATGGCTATCTGATATGACGAACAATGGGCTTGGAGTTTTTGATGCCAATATACCCCACAGAATGAAATTAGATTTAGCTAGAGGTAAAAGCAACTTTGATCTGTGTAAATGGAAAAGTGGACAAAAGCACCTGCAGCTCTGTGATGAGAAACATAAAAAGAGCTTCAATAATACCTAATACTTAAGAATTCTCTTGGCTTTTTGAATATTTTGAATGGAGAGAAAGCGAGAGCGAGGCAGACAGAGGATAAAGAGACGGGGTGAGAATAACACCCAAAATACAAGTGCACAATACCTCAGCTGTGGAGAAAGGAGAGAGAAATAGAGATAGGCACAAAAACAGAAAATAATAGACAACCCCATTAGGCAGAGGTTATTGAGTAAATTCATCTCACTAGACAAAAAGCTTTTCCTGTGGTTGTGTCACTGCTGCTTTCCTCCAAACTCAACACTTTCTCTCCAATTTCCGTCCATTTGCAACCCCCTGCGTCTGTTAAAAGCTAAATTGCCCGTCTGCACCGCCTTAAAATGGTTTCCCATGTATCACCAGCCTATAAAGGTTGCGATACACAGAGCATACTCAATGGCCATGGAAATACCTGAGCACTGCCGCTTCCACAACAGAAAACCTCAAGGTGCCTTAAATGGATTTCAACATATTTTTTGACCCTGCAGTTTACTTTGTTGTGGGGGAGAGCAGGCATTTACTATCAATACTGCACTGTTTCTGTGTCTTATCAGCCATATCCTTTTTTTTCAGAGAGAATGCTGGGGAATTTCTGGCTGCTAGGATCACTCTTTAGGACAAACAGAAGAAAGAAAATGGAGCTGGACTGGCAGAACAGACGGAGGCTTAAAACTAAGGGGGGCGTTCACAAACGACGCGCAACATCACAAAAAAGCCAAGTCATCAGGCGTATAGGCATGACTCAGGCATCTGTTTAATGTACTCCTCGCTCCTCTTGGAATTCAGCCCAGGATAGAGTTGGGTTCATAAGTTTTGGGACGATGACAGATTTTTTTTTTGTGTTTGTTTTGTTATACTGCTTCTTTACACCACTGTGTAACTTCAGCTGCTCCCTTGTATTTGCAGAATGCATAAGATTAATCTGCATTAGTAATTTGGCAGAGATTTTACGCTGGATGCCCACTCTGATGCGACCCTCCATGGTGAGAGGGGCTTGTGTGCCCACCTGGAATTGTATCAGGGACCTTTCACTTGTAAGGCCGACTGTATAAACCACAACACTACAAGGACACTCTGTCTGTGTACCACTACACTTAATTTAAAATAAAACAATCAACGGCCAATAACTGAAATGCAGACTTCCAACTTTTATTCCAGGGGTTTGACAAAAGAATTGATTCATCTGATTAGGAATCACAGCCACTGACCTCCGTTTTCAGAGGCTCAGATGTTATGTCTGTCAACAGTTTCAGGGCGAGGTGAGGCCTGTTCCATGTTATTACATGACAAACTAAGCAGATATAAGATTTGGAACTGATCTGACGTAACTGGTCAGTGAAACCAAACATGCAGGGGAAGGAGCCCATTTTTAGGCAGAGAAATTAAAATAAACCTCTCAGAGAGATATCAAAAACTTTAGGAGTGGCCAAGTTAACGAAAGAAGGAATCCACTGGCCAGTTCAGCGACACCAAAAGGCCTCGAAGACAACTAAAGAGGATGATCCCAGAATGCTTTCTTTGGTTAACAAAAACCCATTAACAACATGTAGCTAAATGAGGACCACTCTCAAGGAGGCAGATGTATCATTGCCAAAGTCTACAAACAAGTTACACCTTCATGAATGTAATTACAGAAAATTTCTGACAAGTTGCAAACCACCGGTTAATTCAAGAACAGGAAGACCACATTATATTTTGCCAGCAAACAGCTGGAAGAGCCTGCCCAGTTCTAGGATAAGAATTCTTTGGACAGATGAAACCTGGTTGAACTTGTACCAGACTGATGGGAAGAGAAAAATATGAAAAAGGGAAGGAACAGGTCCAAAGCATCCAAAGCATACATCATCTATCAACATGGTGCAAGCAATGTCATGGCATGGACTTGTATGGCTGCCAATGGAAATGGCTCACTGGGGTTTACTAATAATGTGACCGCTAATAGAAGTAGCAGGACGAATTCTCAAGTGTACAGGGCTATACTCGAAATGCTGCAAAACTGACTGGACAATAGTTCACAGTACAAATGGGCAATGACCCAGAGCATAGTGCAAAAGCAAAAGAGGCAACACAGCATCTGGTGATGTCCATGGGTTCTACACTACAGGTGGTCATAGACTGCAAAGGATCTCTATCCTAGAGTTAAAATTTGTTTTCATATTTAAACTTATGGTATTGTCCCATTACTTTTGAGCATCTGAAAATGGGGGAATATGTATAAAATGTCTGTAATTCCTAAACAGTTTGATTCTTTTGTCAAACCCCTTGAATCAAAGCATCTTGACTGTCTGATTTTGAGTACGCTGTGGTGGCATACAGAGGATAAAGGGCATAAAACATGTGCAATTGTCCCAAAACTTATGGACCTAACTGTAAATGCCAAGTGGGTCTATTCACATCAAAAGCTTGAAATCAGCTGCATTTCATTGCACGAGTTTGATTCAAAATCAGTTCAACTTTATCAAATTCAAAAGTAATCACACAACAAAATGTACATCAGCCTATGGATAAAGAAGCGAGGACGCCTGCTGGGATGCCCTTGAGGAAAATGCTGAACCTGGAAGTTACACTTCTCACGATAAGAGACAGGTGACAGAGCGCATCCCGAACGGTTCTCTGATCCTATTTCTCTCGACACACACACACACACACACACACGCACACACACATTACAGCCAACCCTCCCTCACACATGAAAGTTTGTGTTTGACCAAGCACTCAACAAAATGAGATGAGTGTGTGTGTGTGTGTGTGCGCACAAACAGCCGTGTGTGTGATGATTCGGGGAGTGTCACTGTACTCACTGACTCAGCATTTCTACTGACTGTCATTCCTGTCATTTCCTCACAGCAAAGCCAAGGGGGACCTGCCAGGCTCCCTCTCGATAGCTATGTCTGCTTACCTTATGTTTTCCTCCAGCTGCTAAATTGGTTTTGTTGGCAGCATGATAAAACCCTCAAATACTCTTTTTTTTCCTGTCTTTATTTATTCTTTTCTTTCTTCCTGACCTGTGATGAAAGCGATATTGCTGTACACTTTTTGAGATACAAATACTACTTTACACTTCAGCTTATTTGGCAACTTCAGTGCCACAAATTGCCAGGAAAGTGTGCTTCTTGGAAAATACAGCATCTCCCAAGCTGTGGCTGCATCACTTATTTGTCACAAAAACAGTGTTGTTCACACACAGACTTTACTTGGACTGACTGACCCAGGTATACTGAGAGTTACCTGATTATATTTTGCAATTAATTTTAATACTGGGCCCGATACAGCAACACAGTATATTTAATACTGGACTTATTTTACTGCTCTTATTTTGAAAGCTCAGTTGCTGTTAACCAGATAGCTCCAGTCCTTACTGTCTAGTGTGTCCCTGCGGGCGGCCTGATGCCCGAGCTTATTCAACTGTCTCGAGTCTTGTTTCCCGCAATCAGACAGACCCCTTTACTCCTCCATCTTGAACAGCAGCTGGCAACATTACTCCTTATTCTGCTCTGTACATCCTCTGGGAGCTGGAGGGCCACTCAAACCAGAACCTGCAGCAGGTGGAGAACCGGTGCCACTAAGCTGAGTGCACAGAAGAGCGGAACAGGGACTCCCGATGCCGGCTGCATTCCGAGATGATAGAGGTGAAGTCTCCCCACGGAATGAAGAACTTACTGGACAGGCAAGACGATCGTTCCTCCATTATATTTTGTCACATATATATGGTGTTATTACTGTGCGCCCACCCCTGGTGCTACCACAAATAATGTGTACTTCTGTGAGAAAAGCCGATTAAGACTCAATACCACACTTTGTTAAGTGAATTTGAACATCATTATTTCTTCATGCTTGAGAAGTTCTTCAAATCGAACATCACAAAAGACCAATTTAGGTCTCCACACACACACACACATCCCATCGCTACCTCGATCTCCACCTGTAGGCACTTAAAAAGATGCTGTCACTCTGTACCGAGCTGAGCTGGCTGATGGTGTCAGAATTAGTTCTGCACCCGTAACAACACGAGAATCATCTGCTTGTTGGCTCATCGAATTTTGCGTCTGGAGCCCTTTTAAGCATTGTGTAAAAAACAAACAAAAAAGCTGAGTTAAGAAGCACGAGGGTGTCACAAGAAAGTGATCAGTAGACCGACACTGACTTAAGACAATGAATCTTGTGATCCAAACTGGCAAAGATGGAAAAGCCCATTTCATCTGCTGAGTCATCCATGTCACTCTGGGCCACTTCCAATCCCTCCACAGCGTCCTCTCACTCCATGACTCAATGTGGACTCACACTTGATGCTTGAAAGGGTAGGGGAAAATATAGCAGCAAGCTTTGGATAATGCATTCAGATGGATGATTAAGAGCATGTCCATCACTTATTGAAAATTCAGCCCACGCCATTCCAGATTCATTCATAAAATAACATTTCCTAAAAGCTCCTACTTCTTAACTTCTTTTTCTTTTTTTTTAATGCTCATTTATAACAACCAGAAAGTCACGTGACGTAGCAGCTCAACTAGATGACGATCCGTCACAATTCACAGGTCATTGTAACATGTGAAGTACAGAAAGTGATACGTTTTCTTGTCATTGGTTGACTAACCTAGCTTGAGACATCATTATGCTGTAAAAAAAAAAAGACCTACGGCATTGTATAAACAGCAGACGGAAACTCGCAAACACTCATTACAACTGACACCAATACTCTTTGGAGTAGAAATCTTGCTTTATTGGAAAGTACCTGTAAAACGACAAATATAACCTCGAGCTAAATTTGGGTAAAGGCCTACAAGGTCAGTGGTTGGCTATCTTTACAATTAAAAGAGCCATTTTTGAGCAGCTTTTGGCCAAAATAAACATATTTAGGCTTTATAATGAGCGTCGAAAGACTATTAGGACAGTCTGTCTGCAATGCTTATATATGTTATTTCAAATCTTTTACCTGACTACTCTGCAGTAGGCTTTATATGATTATTTGGTAACTCAAATAACCAAAACTGGAAATATACAGACCTACTTAGAAACAGAGTAAAGCTTTGCAAGCCACTTTGAGTCCTACCTGTGGTTGTGCAAATGAATCAAATCAAAAACAGCCTACTTTTGTAATAAATTACACATATAGCTTTAGAAAACAGGCCACTTTCATGTTTATTTATTTCATTTAACTAAAGTCAAGCCACAAATGAAGCACATCAGTAAGCCAACAGCCTTGGTGGTGAAAGTAAACAAATCTTTTAAAAATAACCACTGTTTGTTTCCATATTCATAGTCAACTAGTTAAAGTCACAGCAAGACACTTGCGATGGGCAAAAGAGAGTAGCAATTCTTGTGAAAATAAAAAAGTGCCCGTAAAATGACAAATGTGACCTAAACTTTGAGCCAAATTTTTTAGGTGATCACTAAGGTTGATTAAATTCTGACTGACACTCCAGAAAGAGCAGTTTACACATTTGCCTTACGAGTGAAGGGTCCCTGGTTCAATTCCAGGTGGGGACACAAGCCCATCTCACCATGGAGGGTTGCGTCAGGAAGGGATTAATCCGGTGTTCCGACCCCTTGGGGGAGAATACAAAGGAGCAGCCGAAAGTGCTTAGTAAGCCTGCATCAGTGCAGACTCAGTGTTGGAGGGGTTCACAGCCCACTTCCACTTGAGGCCATTTAGCACTTAATGTGGCAGACTCTTCATACAAATGTGCAAACAGAGTGAAAGTGTAAAGAGGCCAGATTGCAATTGGCCCTCTGTTACTGTGTCTTCTCTCACCTCTTTTGCAGCAACCTTCCCTTCTCTCCTCATGCTTTTGAATTCCTAATTGCTTCCAGGAAAACCTGAATTAGAACTGCACTATGACAACCTCAGTGACTTGCCTCCTCCTCCTCCTCCTCCTCCTCCTTCTCACAGTCCCATAATTCGAGACTCATCGTCAGGAATACAGTCACTCTCTTTTTGCCTCACTGCCCTCAGTTTTTTTTTTTAAAGCCTTACCTCCGTTCCTTTCTCCAAGACTCTGCTCTACCGCTGTTTTATTGTTTTTCCCTCTCAAGTTAAAAGGATATCAGTTTCCTGATATCCTGTTAAAAAGCAGCCAGAATAAAAATGTGCCACCAGCTATGATTCCATGTGTTTCGAGAGCCTGCTCCATTCGATTACACACTGGGCTGAAGAGCTGCCAAATGCATTGGTTCATCTTCAGACAGCTTGATATATGAAGGCACAGAAACACCTTGCTTAATTTGAAAGATTCTCGAATGTCTTGTGGCTACTTCCTGCCTTCCTGCTCTCTACTTGAAGCCCACTTAATTGCTTTCAATTTCCTTTCCGCAGCCATGAAACGGTTTCCCTAAAAATCGTCTGGCAGTAAGCAAGAGAGAAATGTAACATCAGCTATTACCACCGCATTTGACCTCCTCACCCCAGCAACATTCCAATTTCTCCAGCCTCTTTCATCCGCTTCCTTCCCCGCCCTCCTTCATTGAGCCTTAGCGACCAGCAGAGATAGCGGAGCATCCCGTATATTACCGCTTTCACCCGTCCACTCACCTCTGCAGACCTCAGCAATGCCTCCTTCCACCCATTCTCTGGCCCCCCCCCCCAGCTCAACTGAGACACTTTTACGGTGGCACACTG
>VUQH01082755.1:0-24877 GCA_015106775.1 Etroplus canarensis
GCAGTTGGAGTGAAAAAAGGGTTCAAGGTGGGGGTGGGATTACATCAGGGATCAGCTCTGAGCTCCTTCTTGTTTTCAATGGTGATGGACAGATTGGCAGATGAGGTCACACAGGAGTCTCCGTGGACTATGATGTTCGCAGATGACATTGTGATCTGTAGTGGGAGTAGGGAGTAGGTGGAAGAGAGCCTGGAGAGGTGGAGGTATGCACTGGAGAGAAGAGGAATGAAAGTCAGTAAAAACAAGACCGAGTACGTGTGTGTGAATGAGAGTTTTCATCTTCACCGTTCCACCTGCCTCCCTCTCATTCACACACATGTACTCTGTCTTGTTTTTACTGACTTTCATTCCTCTTGACAATGGAAGAGCCATATTTGGTAGAAATCTATTGTTTGGGAATGATTTCTGAAAATAATTAATATAAAAATGTGAGTAAGTGAAACTGAAAAAAACTGGTTAAAAAAATTCTACAAAACTGGTGATTTTCCAGTGGTTCTGGCTCAGACAACTTTGTGAAGTGCTAATAAAATCCCCAAATGCAGGAAATATGAAGAACATTTAAAAGCAGAGGGGTATGCTGTAACTCCAATCATAGTTCATCTTAGAAGAGCAATGCCAAATTCAATATGTGATCAGTACCAACTATCTAACAATGATACATCACTGGATGTATATGACTCTTTCATCATTTTACCAGGATATCACTGAGTGCACAGGCCCTCAAAGCAAGCTGACAGAATTAAATGGAGAAGTGAAAAAGAGTTTCCACAGTTTAAGATTACGGATTCAGGTGAGAGATATTCAATACATCAAGGAACTTCAGTTAATAAGCTGTGCATGAATCTATTGAATGTTTTCTTTTGATGCAACAGTAAGCACTTGTGGTTAATTTGCTTCTGTGTCAGGACTTGGAGCAGATGGCAATGGAACAGGACAAAGAGTCAGACAAGCAAACTTTAATCATTCAGGTAGAGGGACACAGGAAACAGATGCTCAGGTAATATCCTTTACAAATTTACTGTACATAAATTTTCACAAGTATGTGAAAATGTATATTCAGTAAATTTATGTAAAAATCGATGTATGTGTTCTCATGTATGTGTTAGCCTACTTTAACACATTTGATTCTTTTATGTTTTGCAGTAATCAGACAGCCTGGAGGAAAGCCAACCTGGCCAGCAAACTTACAAGTGACAACATGGAAAAGCAGGCCCTTCTTAATGAATCTGATGGTTCTGTGAGACAGAGGTGAGCTAGAAGATTATCCTAATATTAAAGACCACCAAGTATTAGCTTTATCTTTAAAGCTCTGCTGTATTCTTTTATCGTTTTAGTTCAGAAGAATGCACTCCAAAAATTTTATTTTGCTTTCATATGCTGCATTTGATTTGCATGAGGAGATTTTTTGAGCAGTAGCTAATTCTTTTTGATTTAGGAAAATCACAAAAGAGGATCTGGCCCAGACCACCAGTGACATTACAGAAAACCTTATGAGTATTAGCCGAATGATGGCCCAGCAAGTTCAACAAAGTGAGGAGACCATAACATCACTAGGTTAGTGAAAGAACAGCTGGTATAATAAATGTGTTTACAAAAATCCTGATTATCCATTTATGTTTATACAGTATATTAAATACTATTCAAGAGTAATTTAACTGGTTAAAATTCATTTGCAGTTTACACTGAATTAATGCACATTGCCTAAACTTAATATGTTAATGATTTGTGTATAGGCCCACATTTTGTGCAAGAAAAAGTTTTGTATTAATTAAAGCTCTCTTTTTTGTTTGAAGCGACCTCCTCCAGAACAATCCAAGAGACAAATGAGGAGTTTAAGAACATGACGGGGACCATTCAGCTCGGGAGAAAACTCATCACCAAATACAACCGCAGGGAGCTCACTGACAAGCTGCTCATCTTCTTGGCATTAGCACTCTTCCTTGCCACAGTTCTCTACATCCTAAAGAAGAGACTCTTTCCTTTCCTGTAGACCAGAGAGGTTCTCCCATGACCACATACAGTACTTTCCGTCTTCAGTGTAAATGATTTAAACAAATCTGAATGCTGCGTGCCATACTAGACATGTTACACTCAAGCGTCTGCACAGTGGAATGCAGACCGCTTACTTGACTGAACTGTGATGCCGCTGAGGGTGAAATGTTACCCACGAAGAGGGAGATAAACCTATATGCCTGTAGTTCAGAGGCAGACTGAAGGGAACCTTCACTGTTATGGCTTGAGGATGTGACATTTGTCTGTCAAAGAAATGTTCAAGCAGAATTTCAGGAAAATGTCACTGTCACAAACAAGGGCCAATTTTCTTTTTAGCTACTACTACTGTATTACGCAATGCTGTTAATTACTGTTATTCAAGACTATAAATGCTATGAAATGACACCATATTATACATATATATTTTTGGGAACAAAACTTGGCTTGATTATGTCTTAACAATACTAACAGAAACCAATCCAATTTCCTATAATTAATGCGTAAATAATGTTCCGGCTTTATGTGGAAGTGTTGTTTACATTACTGTACACCTTACTGTAAGGTATAATTTAAAACTGTATAATAAAGACTTGATGTGGTTTATCTGAATATAATATGTAAGTACTTTTTAAACTTTATCATGATTCAGGCCTAGTGGCACTCACTCGGTTTGTTTTTTACTACCTGAACAGTGCTCATAGGGTGAATGTGCCCTTCAAATTGTTCCCATGTTTTTTGGTTGGCATCCAAACCGAAATAAAAGAAAATGCCTTCATTAAGTCAAAGAGTTGGCATGCTCTGCTCCATCTCTGTCTGTGTAGACTCAGCTCGGTGGCTGCAGAAAAGCTCAGAAAAGGAGTAGCAGTGTTCACACTGGCAGAGATAGGGCAGCCTGCACCCCCGCCTTTCTTCAGATAAGACCCGGAAAAGCAGATTATTCCAACCCGTTTCCCTCTCCCTTTCCAGTGTGAGTGGAGGGTGAGGGGGGATATTTTTAGGTTTGTGTGGCACTGTTATCTGACGTCGCCTTTTCAACACCACAAGGGAGAGGATGGCCAGAGAAGCTACATGACCTTGCTACCCTTTCCGCAATTGCCTGGCATTGCCATTTTGTTTATTATTTGTAAATGCCAGCCTTAATTCTTAAGAAACATAATAGCTTCTGTCTTTTCAAGTGTGTCTGAAATGTACATTTGTGACTATGCTGTTTACAATAAGATAGTGGACAATAGAGTATGTGTGGAGAGACCTGAGAGATGTCTAAGCATCTCTTACTTGTGTAAAGTGGCGGCAGTTGCGCAGCGCCAAGTCCTAGCCTGTTCATATGGCTGCACACTTAGACAAAGCCTCTGGCTCTCTGTCAAGCAAATTGGGCCATTCTTGCATTTAGCACCGAGATACTAACAATCGAGTGTTTGGGTATGTGGCTGGACAAGTTGGCATGGATCTTTGAAAGGTGCACAACACCATACTGATCGTGTAAACACAGGTATGAGGTGGCTAATAGAAATTTCAGCAAATCTGCATCTGTTTGGTAAAGTTTACATTACTGAGCTTTGATATAGTTAATTTTTGATACATGAAACAACTTATTTTTAATATTGACTATGTGACCACATAAATTTAAATTTAACAATAATGGCTCTGTTGCAGTACAAGAGAATAGGTCTTTAGCCATGTGTACAGCCCAAAATACTTCCAATCAGGTCACACCTTGAATTTTTCCCCATATTTATAATTTTAAAGGAAAGGTGAGTGAGTTTAAGAAATAAACAGATTCATATTAAATTCATTTACACATGAATTTAAAAAAACAAATAATGAGTTTCAGTATTTCCTTAACAGAACCTGATTTAAAAAAAAATGGTCAAGGTCACAGCTAGGCCACCTCTGTCCCAAAGCTGCTTTTAAACAAGTGTATAGAGAGTACATGTGGCTGGCAGCAGGTTATAAAAAAGTGTAAACATATATCAACCTTTTAACCTTGTGGAAGCATATTGAAGGAAGCTTTCTAATAGCCACTTGAGCAATTTAACATGACACAAACCATGTGAGGGTTTGACAGATGTCAAGTTTTTTATGTGGACCAGTGGCATGGATTATATGTGATGTTAAAATTAAAGTTCATTATTGGATGGTTTGGGTTAATATTTCTTGTGTATTTTAATGATTCAGAGAAATACAGCCAGAGCTAAAACAGACACAGTGAGGTTGTAGTTGGATATTAGAAATTTTAATAACAATAGTACCGCTAGTAACAATAATATAGAATATATACAATTATATTGTTAGAATAGTTGGGTTTTTTGTTATCTACTGAAAATGCGTTTAATGGGAAGAATTTTTAATGATCAAAAATTTATTTTTCAAAAGAGAAAAATATAAAAGAGGATCTGGCAAATTGAGAATTTAGAATGGCATTTAATTCTTTTAAAATTATCTCTCAAAATAAATGTGCGTTGAAAATAAATGAAAATGCAGCATATTTAGACCAAAAACTAGTGCTAAAATCAAACGAAAACTACGAAAATTAATTATTTTAATACAAGGACGTTAAACAAACTCCGCAGTTTTAATCAGCTGATAAAACGCATGCAGCCATAAAAACCCATGAGGGAAAATTAGCTTTGTTTGTTTGTGTGTTTGTTTACCACGTCCTAATACCATGTAAAGAAGGCACCCCGTTACCGGAAGAGTATGTGTTCTGGACATTGCCGAAGTCCCCTACCCCAAAGTTCATGTAATTGCCGTTGTTGGCGGATCCTTGCATAGTCTGCATTGCGGCTGCGGGGTAATTGCATGCATAGTTCGTGTTGCAGCCGGAGTTGGTGTAGCTGCTGAAGGCTGTGTAGTTGTTATAAGTAAAATGGTTAATGTGGCTCATATTGTAGGAAGGGTTGTATGCGGCCGAGTCTGCCGTGAGACAGGGCTTCCCATCCCTCACCAGCACAGGCACCGACACCCTCCTGGGCGGCGGCAGGGACACCATCTCCAGGCTCTGGTCCTGCCTCTGCCGCTTGCACTTGTATCTCCGGTTCTGGAACCAGATCTTCACCTGGGTTGGGGTGAGTTTGAGCACCCCGGCCAGGTGGTCCCTCTCCGGGGCTGAAAGGTACCTCTGCTGTTTGAAGCGGCGCTCCAGCTCATACACCTGCGCCTGGGAGAAGAGGACCCGGGGCTTCCTGCGTCTTCGGGGCTTGGGTCGGTCCGGTTCCTCGGCCTTCATGTCCTCCACGGGCTCTGACGGAACACTGAACTCTTCTAATTAAACCAAGCACAGAGAGACAAAGACAGAAGGAGGTGATTTAGACATCAGCATTTTTAGAACATATTTTAAAGTCTTCAAATAAAACTCATGACTGTTGCCAAGATCAGGGCAGAGCCACCTATGATACTGTGAGGAAATACATAAAGAAGTTTGACATGATTTACGCACAAATAGTATGATTTGTAATTTCATATAAAATTGCCAGCGGTGCTTTTGAATGTTTTACATTTTCAAATATAAATTTCAGAAATAGTATTAAGTCCACCAGGCCTACTATTTATTTATTTTTAAATTTGAAAAGCCTAATTTTAGGACCTTTCCCTTCTATTACCCTATGTTATTCCTGTAGTGCTTATTTAGTGGATATACATTTGGAGGATCCTTTGTGTTCATTCAAATCACAGCGCATGAGCGTCCAGGCCTAACTTTTTAGGCCTACAAAATTAAATTCTTAGGCCCACCTTTTCTTCGTTTCCCCTCATACGCATCTGATTTTCCATCCTTATCTATTTCCATGTCTATGAGGGATTTGCCATAAAAGGTAGAAGTAAAGCTGAGTGCATTTCCTCTGCCGGCTCTGGAGTCGTGGATGTCTTCTCCAAACAACGAGGCGGCGGTGGATGAGATGTCCCGGAGAGGCTCCTGCTTCATTCGGCCCAGCATGCAGGAGGAGGAGGAGGAGGAGGAGGATGTCGGCATGGTGCAGCAATCCATGCGAGAAGAAACATCCAAAGAAGACACCAATACGTCATGAGTCTGCTCCAAGTTTAATATATCCTTAACAGAGAAGGGAGTGGACGTGCTGGGACTGGGAAACATTGCCAAGAACTAAAAAAAAACCAAACACTGTTAATCTGTCATATGGAGGCAAAAAAAGTCAACAAAACCCTTTCCCTCCTGGTAGTATTTACTAGATTTAAGTATTAGTTTGGTATACCAGACTGTTCTTGAGTGAAGTGTGCATTTTGAATGTCAACTCTGACTCCAAACTTTTTCTTGGTCTCTCTCTCTCTCTCTCTCTCTCTCTCTCTCTCTCTCTCTCTCTCTCCTTTCAGTGACGCAGAGAAGGAGGGAGGGGGGAATCAGTGGGACCCTGAGCCCTGGTACTCCCATTTAATGACGTAACATGATGTCTGGTAGGCTACACCAGGCCCGGTGTTGGGCATAGGCCTGTCTCTTAATTTGCTGCAAAATAGTCTACTTAACCATCCTTTGCATCCCCCTCAAAGCAAATACCATTTCTGTAAATACTGCTTCAAATCAGTGCACGTCTTCCTCATATTGGAGACGCATGGCTCATTGTGCTTTGATTGAGGATATCACTGATTTACAAAGTCTGTAAATGAAGTTGCCCTTGCTGGATAGTTCTTTTTTGTGCATTTGTTGTTCATTAAGCGCAAAGCAGGCTGCCTTTCAAGCTCCATTCCAGGACGGATGTTTACACAGATCTTCAAGTACCAAGAGAAATAATCTAACATGCACATCAACATTGTGCATGATGGACTAAGGAGTCAAAGTTTTATTTTTTTGGGTAACTGAGGGGAATTAACATGATTTAATGTGTCTGCGTGATCGTCTTTGGATGTATTTGCGGGGGTCCCTCATCCAAAGGGGAAACGGAGCAGACAAGCGTCAAGAAGCAGACAACAGGTTGGGTCCCTGAACACGGAACCTGAAACCAAGGAGTGACACACTCTTCTGTCTGCCTCTAAGAGATTTTGGAGACGCTGTCTGCCTTATCAGGACGTGATAACAGATGACAACAAGCTCCCACCCAAGCTGCAGGCCAGGTTATCCTAAAAAGTGTCACATGTGACACTTTTTTTTTCCATACAGCAATCAAGAAGTCACGATTTATTTTGCCGTTGAGCTGGGTTTAAACGCAGGATGCAGTTATATCCTGTTAAATTCAAGTGTAGAAAGTCCCCCCCCCCAGGCAGATGAGATGTAAACAAAGCATAGAAGCGTCAGTTTATGATTTAACAATGATAATGTTGACTATATGACTTCAGTCACCAGCAGTAAAATGGAGACAGCTGCGCGTAATGACGCGTAACCTCCACGCGTTTCCCTTCGCACCGCTGGGATTAAACCTGCTATTAATGCCTGTGGAGACGGTCACAGGAGACAGACAGTATTATCGTTTGTTTTATCTTCAGCGTTTAGCGCAGCCACGGGGTAAATGGGTCCCCCTGTCTCCGACCCAGCGATTGTGTTTATAGTTTTAAAGACTATTTGTGCGCCTCGGGAGCTGATGAATGGCCGTAAAGTCTTTCTTGGGCGCAGCGAGAGTCAACACTGGCCCTGCTCTTGTTGTAATAATTGGCGAAATAAAGTAAACGCATGCTGGGGAAACACAAGACGTGGAAAAATGTTTTCAACATGATTGATTTCGACTGCCCCACCGCAGTTAGAGCGAAAGTTCCCCCAGTTTTCTGGCATAATTTGCAAAAACTGATTTTAAGAAATAAGCTGATGAACTGCGTGCAGAATTAAGTGAAACTCTTAAGTCCTGCTGGATACTAACTTATTCTGTCAACTGTAAATTGAACATGACAGGTCTGGCATGTGTTTCATATCCTTAATGCCTCGTCCTGCAGAAGCCCCGCGGTCCCCTTTGACCTGTCTTTCTGCAGCACATCTCCAACTCAGATAAAGCTTCAGATAAGGTTGCTTAAAAACTTCCGCTGCACGAACGTGTGGGTATTTTAGGGCTTGCGTGGTGTGTGTGTGTGTGTGTGTGTGTGTGTGTGTGAGTGAGAGAGAGAGAGAGAGAGAGAGAGTGAGAGAGAGAGAGGTATAGCAGGTTTCTGGTGGGGTCCTAGGGCATGGGGTGGCACTCTATGGCCTAGAGGCTTTGGGATGATTTAGATTCACTAACTGTTTGGTAATTAGACTAATTAGTTTAAGACATTCTCATTAGGATACAATCTAGAAATTACATTTTAAACTTTCTCTCCTTGGCCTTAAAAGCCAAAAAAAATATTACAGTGGCTGGTTAAGCAGGCCAACACAAGTCAAAATTGTCCTTCAGATTTTGCTAGTTACAATTGCATATAGATACATTCTTTCTTTTATAAATGTGGAACTGTGGCATGTTCTCCAAAGTGCTTGGGATGACCTACTTGTGGAATACCTTAAAAACTGTGTTTTCAGGAGAAATTGTGCTTTAAAAAGAAAGAAGGAAAAGGTTTGTGACACTTCTTAAATTTAGTTTTTCCATTTACTGCATTATATGAAATTCATAAATAAAGAGAAAATGCTGATGACATCATTACATACAGTAATGTACCCAGAATTACTCACTACATGTGCATGTAAAAATGTAAAGAATTATAATGAAGTGAAATCAAGTAAAACTTGCGTTACCAGAAATTAAGAAGTGGAAACATAAGGAAACTTAGCATGTCAGCTTTACCAGGCAGGCTCTATCAAAGAATAATTGGCAGCCAAGACAGCAACATACCCCCATCATACACTGCAGAATTAAGCAATGTATGATGCCAAAAAATGTAGAAACTCTAAACATCTTTTGGTAACACTGAAAATAGATGTGCTCTTTTTTTTCTGGATACACCGAGACTCTTTCGGTTGCTATCTGATGAAGGGCTTCCTGCTGTTTGATTTCAGAAAAAGTAAATGGACTAACAATAATTTAGATGAGAAAGTAACACTGCTCTGTTTATTCTCTCTCTAGAGACAAAAAAGAGGATTCTCTAGAAAATTTGAAATGAAAATTTTCCATAGTTTCAATTGTCTTTTTTTCTTATCTTCAAGCCATTACATATTTTAGAAAAACTGAAGCTTTTTATGGTTTGAAGTGACACAAAGAAGAAAGTCTGTTCTGCCTGAACAAACAAATTCAGCTAACAAGCATATGGCAAAAATTTTGTACCCCATCTCATGTGAGAATATAATGAGAAGTTATTTTTTCAGCAAGAATTCACCAATTTCACATGAACAGCACTTGGTCTGAACTCATGGGTCAATGCAATGCTTTAGACTAAATAGCTTCAAAGTCTTGAGGCTTACATGTGAAAATAAATTTAAATGCAGTATCTATAAAAATGAAATGAGAATCATACTGTTGAAATTTTTTAGTTTTGAATTAAATTGTAAATGGTAATAATACTGGTTTAATCTTTTCTTCTGCTCACAAATTGAAATGTTAAATTAAAAGAAAAGAAACAAAAAATTAAAGCATCACAACATGCTTTTCAAGGTAACGCACCATAACTGATATTGAATTTTAAATTAAATATAGGAATTTTAATGCCATTAAAATTCAAATTACAAATATATCTATATCATTGGCTTAATATATTAAATGGTAAATCAACTGGTGCTTATATGTCACTTTTCTGCTTTAACTGAGCACTCAAAGTGCTTTATACCGCAAGCCTCATTCACCCATTCACACACATAGTCATAAAGCTCATTTAACTATCATGCACACATTCACATCCGATTAATGCATCGGGATCAGTTTGGGGTTCAGTGTCTTGCCCAAGGACACGTTGGCACGTAGACTGGAGAAGCCAGGGATCAAACTGCCAACCTTCCTGTTGGAGGATGACCCTCTCTACCTCCTGAGCCACAGCCGCCCCCCACATATATAACACAACACATCATGTTCTAGTGTTCTTGTGTGGCCCAGCAGGCCTAAAGAGTCAGATGAAGTTGAAATTCATATCAGCACCTGTTTTTCCATCTTTGTTTTCAAGACTTCATTACATATTATATTTCCCAGTGTGCTTTCTTCTCCCCTGTGTATCAGTTAATGGGTTATACAGTCCAATTTGCTTCCAGTTCAAGGTCAGATCTTGGCAACTGCACTCTGAAGCTGTGTCTCCATCTCTGCTGCACCCTGGATGTTTCTCACAACAAAAGTAACAGTCTGGACCTGACTGTTATACAGGATATGACTGATGTGGTTTACTGACAAAAAAGTTAAATTTAATTCTGTCTATCAGTCCATTTTTAGCTCTAAGATTCCCATGTTGCTCCTGGAAGAAACTAAAACCAAGAACCATTGTCAGCTTTCACTGTTGATTTTAAAATAATACACTGGGTTTTATTAGAGAATTAAAGCAATAGAAGTCATGTTATTGCAAAGATCATTCAGGGGTCAGTGCTGTCTCATTCATCAAGTAACATGAGTGTAACCATAAGCATTCGTTGATCCGGATTCAGGTTGTTGTAACTGGAAACTATCTGAATATGGCAGCAATGTTGAGTGCCATCTGTCCGTGCATCATTTGTCTTGCCTGTGATGGAGAGAGCAGCATCCCCTTTATCTACCCTCCAACCACTGCGTCCTCCCGCCCTTCTCCCCCATCCCTCATACACACTCCCCAGGTCATGTTCATAGGCCTGGCAAGGCTTCACACAATCTTTTGCTGAGTTCAAGGTGATGTTAGAATCCTCAGGGGACATGAGAGGATGGATCTTACTCTACGCTTAATTTAGTTTTGTCTACAGTCCTTCACAGCTGATGTTTGAGGTCACTAGTGGGATACTGTGTTGTAGCTCATGAGCTGATGAATGGGTTTTAAGGGGCATGTTGTGCTATGCTGACATATACAGCTTTTACATGCTACAGTGATTTTTTAGAGGGGTAATCCAGCAATTTAGTATCAGGCTTCCATATTGTAGACTTGAGGTGGTAAGAGAGTGTAAGAACCACCATGTTTCACCTAAATACTCAGACCCTTTTTCAAACCTCTCAGGCTTCTCCAGCAGGGTGTCTTCATCAAATGCTTTGCAATATCCTGCACATTATTTTCCCCAAACCATAAAATGTACCTTTCGGCTGCTCCCTTGTATTCTTCACCAAGGGGTCACCAAAGCAGATTAATCCGCAATGGTAATTTGGCAGAGGTTTTACTCCAGATGCCCTTCCTGATGCAACCCTCCACGGGGTGTTCAGAGGGGCTTGTCTCCGGGATTGAACCAGCAACCTTTTGCTTGTAAGGCAAATGCGCAAACCACTACGTTACTGGGGACACAGTTTTCCCCAAACCGTTTCACAATTAGTCTTGTAACACAACTTAAGAACTACATTGCATGCATTGCATTTTATTATACATTCATTACTCAAGCTTCCTCCAGCGTCACAGAAGACCTTATTCTGTACTGCTTGTTAGGTTCTCAGTTTTTCATTTTTTCTCAGTTTTGCTTGACTTGCATCCTGTTTTATTATGATATACTCACTTCTCTTGTCTCCTCAGGGTCCATGCCGCCTTGTGCTGCTGTCCATTCTCCCCCAGAGTGATTTCCTCCACTGTGTTTACCTGCTGTGCCCTGATTTGTGTCACGTCAATCTTGTTATTCCTCCCCTTCTAGCATAATTCATATGCCCCCTGACTCCTCACCTTCTGAGTCTACCATCCCTTTCCTTTTGTCCATTCTCTTGATAAAACCTAGTTTTTGTCTTCTGGATTTTCCCTTACCGTGCCTCCAGTCTATTCTGTTTCCTGACATTTTTTGGACTGTTATTCTGTGTACTGACTGAACCACACTTTTGACTCTTCTTTTGGCTTCAGTTGTTAAACCATCCAGCTACCCAATGAGGCAACAGGTTTAGGTGTAAAACCTGTGGAATGCCCATTTGAATTATTCCAAATAAATCAAACTCTCTTCCTTCTCTAGTTTATTTTGATTTACCAAAAAAGAGATTTCATATTTGAAGTTGCATCACTTCCCTGTACTTTGAGTATTTGATCTCCACCTGTCAATTCCTTGTATGCTTAGTATAGTTACAGTTTCACCCACAGACCTTATTCACAGCTGTCATCTCAATGTGAAACTGTAAGCAAACACATGCCTCTTGTGAAAAAGATGCAACAAACAGAGAAATAAAATAAAACATTACTGGAACCTGGCTACGTCTCAATCTTAATGACGTTTGTTGTGTTATTATGAAAATTAACCACAGGGGGGCAGTATCACATTACTAACTTTCATAGTTCAACAATCAGTATAAATTAAGTTTGGAGAAAAACACCCATTGCGGTTTCCGAACCACATTGTCCTGAATTCTGAATCCAGGCTTTACTAACCCTGTCTTTTTAATCTCATGGTATGTTGTGCAAAATTCAGGCTACTGTATAAAAAAGAGTATTTATCTGATCTGTGTTGTACTTGTTCAACTCTTGTTCTACCTGACTGGTGTATTAGATGCTATATGACCCCCCTAATGTTTGACTTAGTTGTAAATAGATTGTATAACTCTGTGTCTTCCTTTGTTCCCTCTTTAAATGTTTTCATAATCCTGAGCTCATCATACCATAGTCATCCGGTGAGCCAGGACCAAACACATGTCCTGAAGTTTGTAGCATCTCACTGACAGCCTGTTTGCGCTGTATCACTTGCCATTGCTTTATGGCCCTTAAATTACCCATTGTTTCCTATGCCAGGTTAACATGTTGACTGCTCTGTTTTGTATATACCACTGGGGTTGACCAAGAAATGAGGTAAGAGGATTGCTAATAAGCTAAATGACCAACATTAAATTAAGGCTTCTCGGTGCAGCTGGAAATCCATGCTTTGCTCAGTGGAAAGAGCACTGGTCTGTGTACGTGTCTTTGGACAAAGACGAGAGCTCTGCCACTCATTACAGCCTGATATGCACATAAGCACACATACATGCACAGACACACTGACACTGTCAGCTGTAACATATTGCTACAGAGGCCATCATGTCCTTGGCATCTTCATGACTGCTTCCTGTGGAAAAACACATAAACACATCATTTACTTGCTCTGAATCAATTTTCATCACCTCTAATTGTGTGGCAGTTTCTTCAGCGTTGAAGGCTTCAATCAATGTGTTGTCAGCTTGGCACACAGATCCTGTCTGGGCAGGTCTGGACACTGATTCATCCAACTTTGGCCCATTTGACAGTGGACTTCAGGGACATCTACATGATAGCTTGACCCAAATCCATGTTTTAACATGCTCAAATCTTTTGAGCATGTTAAAACACAGATTTTTGTATGCTTACTATAACACTACTGTACTGTTTTCACCAAGTTACCTTACTATGTATATGGCAACATAAGTTACTGTATGGCCACTGTGTATGTGTAAAAGGGAGAGAGACTGTTATTGTGTATCCTCTTCCTGTCTGTCCTCACTGTCTCTCTCTCTCTAATGGGGACAGTATGAGAAGAGAGCTTGTGCTCCGTCTGGACCTTTTTAATTGCCCCTGCCACAGAGGCCTGATACAGCAAGACCCTGTGTTCCCAGCAGGTCAGGCATGTGTGTGTGTTAGTGTGTGAACGAATGAGAGAGGTAGCGAGAGAGACTTGGGCAGACAGACTCATCACTCAGGTGGTGCTCCCTTGGGTCCACCACACATATTCAGGCCCCACATAGAGAACACCATTCATTATAAATTTCAGAGCAGACCAGGAGTGGTTGGAAGAGACATGAGGGGGGAGGAGAAGGTGAAAAGAATGCAGGGCAAAAAGATGAGCAGAGGCGTGCAGCAGAGGTAGAAGTTAGATATCTGTTAGATTGTGGCTCAGTGAATTTTTACAGAATCTTTGGAGCATCCTTGCCAGTCTGAAGTACAACCCACTTTGGAGAGCAAAAGCTTTTTGGGATGCACATACAGACACAAGGTGTATACAGCTCTATATTATCTTAGCATATAATCTTCTCGCAGTCCTAAGGCTCTCTGCTTCTGCCAGGCCAGGTTATGAAATCCACCCAGGGCCAGGTTACAAAAATCCTCTCTGTGGCATCTGCCAGGGAAGGCAGCTCCGTGTTGACAGATGGGCACAGCATTCCTGAGCCTGGGCCTTGCCAGCGTACTGCCAGGAGCTGGACTGAAGAAGCCATGGAGAGGCTGGCTGGCATTTCTTTACACCTATGTGCTTAATTTCTGTGGCAACTTCGAGGCACGTACAACAGGAGTGACATTCCCTGAATGCTGTGCGTTCAAACTGACACGTAGGGCCAGCGATGAGTGTTACTGGGAAATAAATAGATGAGTATGGATTCAGGCATGTGTCTGTTTTTTTTCAATTAAACACACAGTAAACAGATTTGGTCCGTTTTCCTTGTTTTGCTAACTGCATTTCTGAATTTCTATGGCCACAGAATTAGGAGACTCTTCATTCTTGTTTGATCTACATGCAGTACCAAGCTTACACTGATTTGCAAGTTTCTATTTTCTCTTTTATTCAATTCAATTCAAAAACTTTATTTGTCCCCAAGGGGCAATTCTAGAGCTTTACCTCCACAGCTGAGGCAAGCTTTGCCATGCTGGCCCAGTTATGTGATCTATGTCAAGGCAGGGAAGAAAGTTTGACCCCTTCCCCCATGCCTGCCCCATGCTTCCACAGGGATAGTGTTTTACATGCTCAAGGTGAGTGGAATACCACCTCAGCTCTGTTAGCCCAGTATTTTATTCACTCAGGGTCTTTGCCTCTCTGCACAAGTGGCCACCTGCTTCAGCACAATCCAGGTCATACTCATAAAACCTGTATGTGGCCACTTAACAGTCACTCATGCTGCGCACACAAAGTCAGTATAGCTCAGATGGAGTTCATATGTAGTTGTTTTTTAAATTTTGATTCTCAAGATGTAATAACAATGTACAGTACATTGGACTTTAGAGCAGCAGAGCATTTGGAACACAAATATAGCTTTGGTGCGGCTCAACTTAATAGGCTGGCATTCTGCAAAACAATGCCACATTCTCTCCAGTCACCACTCTTTAACATCTAACATTGCATGGACACAATGTACCAAGATGCAGTGTGCAGAGGGTGCCCTGCCAACTCGTTGAACAGTGAAAGACTGCAGTGTTTACTTCTAAAGCAGTCTCAGTATGGACTGATGTATGCATGGGTGTCAGAAAGAGAGATTTGGGGGGAACAGGAACATTGGCAAGTTCCCGACTTGCAGACCGGAACAAAAAGACCAGCAAACGTGAGTGAGTTGCTGACCTCAAAATCACTGTTAAAACACGGTGTCCCCATTTGGTAATTATCCTCCTCCAGAGATGAGGTCAGGCTGAAAATCAGCTAAAAACAAAGTGGGATGATAATGGCAGCGGTGATGAAGGAAGCGAGAGAATGAAAAGGAGAGGAGAAGAGGACATGACAGGGTGAAAATGGGAGAGAGAGAGAAAGAGAGAGGAGTGAGTGAGGTGGAACTCACTGCTTGGTGTGAGTGAGCATGGGAAATGCGTGGGACTCATGGTCCATCATTGGCTCCAAAGATGGGGATCTGTTTAGTGACTGACGCACAAGGACGTGCATGTATGTATAGACACACACACACACAGTTGTGTTTCTATCACTTCTAAGGACATTGCATTAAGTTACCCTAAGCAGACCTCAAATGTAGTCTTTATGCTGTATTATTTAAATATCACACTTGTGCTTTTTTTCCAAAGTAGAGGAAGGACTCTGCAATGTTGTATGAATAAATGCAAATCCCTACAACATCAGCAATACAAGTACACAAATACAGAAACACAATAAAGTGCAGAGCAAGTCATTCATTTTTGCGGATTTGTTTAGTCCTCTCAAAAATCTTCCATTTAATGTTTGGCTGCTGCAGACGTTTATCTGAGCTACTCACCTACAGGGTTTTTTTTTTTATGTGAAGCCCTTGTTTTCTTTCTTCATTTAAACTCATCATTCATTCAGGATCAAAAAATTTTCTTTTCACTTGTTGAAAACCAGCGCTGCCTAAATTGTGCCACAAGAGGGCAAAATCTGGCCAGAAACCTTCATGGGGAGTCTCTGGAGCTCACGTGCATGTACACAAAGGCACACAAAAATACAGACACACATTCGCATGTATATATGCCATAGATAGCCTTACTATGACAGCACTTCATTCTTCCACTTTTTTAACATATGATCTATTCAGTCCACAGCATAACCCATTTTTGCATAACAAAAATCCCATAACCATATACAGTAAAGTTAGATTTCTAGCAGTCTTGCTGAGCACAGAATAACTGTCATCACATGAAATAGCCCAATCATTGTTTAATAAACTGACCCAAGAACATTATTCACTAACATCTGCACAGCTGTCATTTTTGAGCCGTTAGACCTTGAGTCTATTAGCTCAGCTCATGGCAAATTATGGGCCACTACAAGTCTACGTTTAGGCCAAATTTTGGCAGGAGTCATCATGATGCAGTCTTTTCTCATGTCTAGGTTATTTTTATGGCTGAGGTGGTGGTGGAGCCACGGGGAGGTCTGATTATCCTTCAAAATAAGCCAATACAATCAAAGCTGCCCGCAGTGGTTGATACAGAGAGCTGCACTGTGAACCTAGTTTTGATGAAGCAAGGCTGCAAAGGGCAGCTGTGTGCAACAGCCACATGTTATTACACAGCATTTACTGTATGCTGCACGCTCAGCTTGTGCAGCTTTCCTCATGCTATGTTTTTATTTTTCCTATATGTCTGTGCAGAGATGTTAGCCGTAGGTGGTTTAGGTCAGCTGTTGTCAAACCCATGCTGAGGGCTGAGGGAAACAGAGCCTCTGAGGGCCATGACGTGTGCTGTTACTGCATGCGTGTGCACTTTTATACGGCTTTAATTATAGACTGTGAACACAGACAGACTTGTTTATTCTGCTGCATAGTATACACTGAGGCCTGGTAGGCACCACTAACACACGTGCTCTACACACACACACACACACACACACACACACACACACACACACTGCTTTGTAGTAGTAAAAGTATCTATTCTGGACAGGTTGTACCTGCCAGTTGAGTGACTCATTTCTAGTTTATTTCCATTAATTCAGTCATTTATGGATATCTGGGTGCAGGGCATTATCACAAACAAGCATGGTTCCCGGACATTAAAATGTTCCGCTTTACATCATTTTGGTGATAAATTGCTCACATCTTTTTCTACTTTTCATTTAGAGTATAATAATAAGAGTAAGCCATCACCACCACAGAGGTGTGTTCTAATTCCCTTAGCTTAAACTAACAGGCTATTTAAAGTGCATCAGTCTAACATAGACTGCTTTATTTTGAGTAGACGGAGAAAGTATAAATAGACACTGAGTGCAACAAGCAAATGCTTCATATGAAATGGCTGGCGTTACATCATTGCCTATGAGAGTGAAGTTCTGGAGAGGCACTGGGCTCTTTGGGCCAGCCATTATGGTTTGTACTAATGTTCTGGTTTCACAATCCAAACATTCTAAGAGCTGTTATTTGCTCTCTTTTTCCCTTTTACTCAGTAATTCTGCTGCTTTTTTTCAGCCGAGCAAAGCTGTCAACAGAAGCGTATAGGCGGCTTTAAGTGGGAGACAGAAAAGCGATGGTAGATGAATAAAGAGGCAAGATGAGAAAGGCAGGAAAAAAGAAGGTAAAGTAAAGCAACAAAGCAATAAAATCAACAGAATAACCTTTCAAGTTTTTTACCTTGAGGTTAAAGTTATAGCATGTCCATTTACATCTTTCCATTTAGTTATCAGGGGTCCATTGTCCATAAATATTAACAATTAAAGGATAAAATATTTCAATAGCAAGGTGTATCTCTGTACAGACAGTCTGAGGTCTGAGGAGACTGCTAGTGAGGCAGTGACCACCATGTGGTTGTACTGCAACTCATCATTACTGCTGGCTTCAGCTGACGCTACTGAAATGACTTGTGTAAGTGAATCAGTGCCACTGTGAGACCTTCCAACTGGTAGCTAAATCACAGGACAAACCATATCCCCCATAAAGCATCTCTCCTGCATTTATCCTCTGTCATCTGTAACAGAGCCTGCTCTTTTTCAAAAGCAACATAATGAAGTATGGCTGAATCAGCATTTTCAAACACCAGACTTGTGTCTCTATGTTGGCTCATAGATATGTTATTCCGTACAATGTCTGGTATTTTAAGAAAAAAAAGTTTAATTTTGAAGTACATGGATAATGAGATGAAAATATAATTTGTGGTGGGGACAATTATGATGGCTACCTCTGTGCACTGTATAGGAACTGGAACTGCATTTTATACTCTTTTTCACCATATGGCTGAAGTCAGACAAAAAAATATGTAGAAAAAATTAAAGGACCAGTGTGTAAGATTTAAGGTATCCATAATCAGAAATTCAATCTAACATACATATTTATGCTTTTTATAGTGCAAAATCCCTCTGGGATAATAATTGTACAGTTTTTGCTCACTTACAAAAAGATATTTATATATACAGAGTAAGTGAGTGTCACAGGTTCACAAAGGACTCAGAATGCAGGACGCATATTACAGCAAACTGTTTAAAAGGTTTATTGGTGGTCACAGGCTTAATTTGTGAAACATGGACGGTATTGTGAGTCTTCATAGACTTTGGCAGCTTTAAACAAATAGAGATTGAGTTAATTACACTCTCAATCATAAATGGACCAATGAATTTAGGAGAAAGTTTAAAAGAGTAAATTTTCAAAGGAATATCTTTAGTGGAAAGCAAAACACTGATCTGATTTGACGTTAGGGGTGGGGATCCTATGCCAATCTGCCAGCCATTTTTTCTGGTCAAAGGTCTGTAGAAGTGCTGCCTTAGTAGTCCTCCATGATTTATGGTCCCATCGCAGCTGATGTTGGATGGATAGAACAGCAATCTTCCCTTTCTGAGAGAGAAATAGAGGAGGTTGATATCCCAAAGAGGACTCAAAAGGTGAGAGACCAGTGGAGGAGGAGGTCATGGAGTTGTGGGTGTACTCGACTCCAGGAGGAGGGGTTGGTCGATGCCACACACCTGAGAGCTGCTTTCAACTCCTGATTAGCTCAATCCGTCCTGCCATTAGACTGAGGATGATAACCAAAAGACAGACTGACATTGGCACCAGTAGCTGAACAGAAGGCCTTCCATACCTGTGAGGTGATCCATGGTCAGAGACGATATCTAGGGGAATGAAATGCAGCTGGAATGCATGCTGTGTGAGAAGTTCAGCTATTTGGAGGACTGAAGGAAACTTAAAGTGGAGAATCACTCAATTTTAATGAGCATAACAGTGTGTCCACCCGAGGGAGATAGATCTGAGACAAAATCTACCGGACCAGGTCGGCTGGGAACAGGCAAGGGGAGCAGCTGTCCACTAGGTTATGAGTGGGAGGATTGACTGTGGGCACAGAAAAAACCAACCAGAAATACAGGGACAAACATCCCTCTCAAGAGTTTGCCACTAGAACATTCTGTGAAAGTATGCTATCAGGCAATTAACACCAAGGTGACAGGAGAACTTAGTCATGTGAATCCAGTGCAAAACTTGAGACCTCATTGCTGACCATGACCATTTCCCGTATCTAGATCATCTGTCAAAGCTCCTCGGATGACTGATTCAATCTTGTAAAAAATGGAACTAATCACACAGGATGGAGGTAGGATGGGTTAAGACCCACCAGGCTTGGCTGGAGTCAACCTCTTAGCAGACTTGAGATAAGCTAGATTTTTGTGGTCTGTCCAGGTGAAAAAGGATGCTCAACTTCCTTTAGCCAATGTCTCCATTCCTCCAAGGCTAGTTTAACAGCCAGCAACTCCTGATTGCCCACCTCACAGCTGCGTTCCACAGGTGAAAGATGATGATGAGAGAAAAAGGCACAAGGATGCATCTTATTATTTGTGAGAGTACAGCACCAACTCTGGAGTCTGAGACATCCACCTCCATAATGAATGGCAAGGCAGGTCTGGATGAACAAGAACTGGAGCAGAGGTAGACCTCATCTTGAGAGCTGTGAAGGGCTGCTTTCTGCTCTTAGGCCTAGGCCACTCCACTATCATCTTATTTTTTTCAGGATCAGCCTTAACCTGCTCGCTCTCAATAACACAGCCCAGGAAACTCACAGTGCTCACATGGAACTCAAATTTGTCAGCCTTTACAAACAACTTATTCTCCACTAAATGTTGCAGTATCTTTCTCATGTGCTGACAATACTCCTCCAGGTTCTGAGAGAAAATCAGGATGTCATCCAAATAGACAAAGACAAAGTGGTTGAGCCAATCCCAGAGTATGTCATTCACCAGCGCCTGAAAGACTGCAGGAGCATTAATAAGTTTAAAGGGTATCACCAAATATTCAAAACAGTGAAGTGGAGTATTAAAATCTGTCTTACACTAATCCTCCTCGTGTATATGGACCAGGTGATAGGCATTTCTCAGATCTAGCTTAGAGAAGATCACAGCTTTCTGGAGAGGTTCAAAGGCAGAATTCAGAATCAGATTACTTCATTAATCCCAGGGGGAAATTGCTAATTAATGAGAAGCAGAGGATATTTGTTCTTGACAGTGATGTTCAACTCACGATAATCTATGCAGGGTCTCAAGGACTTATCCTTCTTGGCCACAAAGAAAAACCTAGTGTCTACAGGGGAGGAAGATGGCCAAATGAAGCCTGCAGCTAAAGACCCTGAGATATATTGCTCCATGGCTTCATGTCCTGGATAAGAGAGATTATACAGGTGACTAGTGGGAAGTGGAGCTCCAGGTAACAAATCAATAGAACAGTCATAAGGGTGATAGGGAGGCAGTGAGAGTTCTTGACTCTTACTAAATACTTTGGTGAGATCATGGTACTCTTTAGGCATGGCAGATAAATTTGGAGGGTCAGGCGGAGATGGCTGAGAGGGGCTTGCATGGGGTAGAACAGCTGACCTCAAACACACAGAATAGCAAAAAAGACTACACTCAGAACCCTTGCCCACAGCCCAGTCAATACAAGGATTGTGAAATTGAAGCCAAGGATAGCCAAGAACTAGTGGGGTGCCAGGTGTGTCAAACAAATATATCTGGACTGGCTCATGGCGGTTGCCAGAGAGAACCATCTAAATGGGAAGAGGCTTGGTGGGTGAGACTTGTAAGGCTTTGGAGAGAGGTTGAATAGGAAGGTTTAGCTGTTTGGCTAGGCTAGCATCAATATTGCTCTACGCCACCCCAGAGTCACCAAAAGCCTGCAGCTAAATAGACTCACTAGTGAAACACAAATTAGCAGGGATTGCTTAATGCTGGAGGTGCTTTACTGACCGCCAACACCCTTATTAAGATTGACGGGCTAGCTCTTTTAGCCGCTGATCACACTTGACAACAAAATGGCTGCTCTGACTGCAGTAAAGGCACTCACACGCTTGCAGTCTTTGTGTGACCTAGCTGAATTGGCTCGGGCAAGGACTCCCTCGAAGTGCCTTGTTTATCTTCTGGGGTCGGGCTCCCTGATCTACCAGAAGTTGCAGGTGCAGCCTCGCAGGCTGCTGGGAGTTGTAGTTCTTGTCCTCCTGTCGTTCACGTCGCCATTTATCAGTTTAATGGACATCGAAATTAGTGAATCCAAGATCACAGTCTCATTATGAGTAGCCAACTCATCTTCAAACGTTTATTTAAACACTTACCCCTCTTAAGGCCTCATCGTCCTAGTCGGACTCTGTGGCAGCAATGAAGAAATTCACTGAATAGTCGGCAACACTGTGCTGCCCCTTTTTAAGAGTGAGATGTGATAAACCGGATCACCAGAGTCCAAAAAGCGATCAAACACCTCCCTCAATCACTTTTCAAACTGCTCAAAGTTAGGTTCTGATTTTGTGACAAAACCGCCCCGTCCTACCCCGGAGTAAATTTACCACAAAAGCCACTTTAGAGTTATCAGAGGCATAATCCTGAGTTGCACAGAGTAAATCCAGAGAGTTCCTAATGTAAAGACCAGCTTCCACAGAAGGGGTAGAGACTGGGTCAGGCTTACTGGTAGGTGAGTTCAGGTAGGCAGGCAGCAAGCACTGGGAAAAGCAGAAGCGAAAACAAGGTGAATATTACAAAGCTACACGAAGAAGCAGGTGACAAAAACATGAGCTGGAGGCCAGGCTTACTATACTGGGTAGCTAATAACCTCGGAATGAGAAGAAGGAAACCTCAGCCTTAAAGATAGCAGTAATGAACAACTGTACACAGGTGTCCCTGCTTGAGTCCACGCAGGGCCTACCCACTCCTGGAAACTAAACAGAATTCCTTCATACTCAGCTCATTCCAGACAGAGGACAGAGAGATAGAGTGCAAGGGAGAGTGTAAGACTATGCTCCCACTGCAGGCAATTCCGATTTTTTTGCTGAGATCTGATTTTTTTTGTGTGGCCGTTCATATTATCATTTGAATGCAACTCCACGATGAGTAAAACTTCACTTTCTTCCCATCAACGCTGTCTGTAATGCTTGTTTAGTGCATCGCTGACATTTGATTTTGCTGCATTTCGCGTCCGCCAGCACAGAATTATGACATCTGTCTCACTTCAGTGATGAAAAAGTTGGATGAAATGTGACATGATCGTTCAGACTGTGGATGCTTTGAAAAACATCAGATATGCATCCAATTTAGGACCACATATGGAGGTGGCCTGAATTCCATTAGAAACAGTTGGATCTGGGCTGTTCAGACTGTCATGGAGAAATCAAATATGGGTCACGTGGGCAAAAAAATCGGATTTGGGCCACTTTTACCTGCAGTGGGAATGTAGCGTAAGAGAGGGAGAGAGAGACAGGTCAACACCCAATGGCAAGGGGACCATGACAGTGGGTCCCTTTCCATGGGAGTTAACATGTTGCACCACGATGTTTCTACAGCGGCTCAGAATAGACAAACAGAATATAACATGCAGAATGGCTATTATTACTTGTTGGCTATAATCTATTGCATTTACAGTATAAAAACTAAACTTCTAATTCCTTAATCTTATTCAGTTCCTTTGCATTTCTAAATCCTAATTATAGCTACATACATGAACCTCTGGACTGGAAATGCTTGTGGGTGCAGTTGTGGAAGACTCCATTTTGTTTTCTGACAGCCACAGTCTCTGACACACTTGGAAAGCGAGGGGATTGAAGACAGGCATTCAAGTGTTGCAGTTTACATTCTCACTGGTAGATGTCACTAAATGTCATATATAAAAGGTAAAAAAGTAATGAGTCACTGATAAACATATCAATCATTGCATCTTCACAGATACAAAATATGGTTGCAGCTGAATACTCCAAAAACTTACTTTCTATATTTTTCTTCAGTCACTTTTCCTTCATCTTGATGGAAAATGTCACAAAGTCAAGAAAAGGTTGGAAGGAGAATTCATAAGTATGTAGGAAAAGAGAATCTGAGTTCAGTTGTAAGCTGCTTAATGTTGTGATGGCAGACGTTGCTGACGTTGGTGAAACTACAGTGTGCCAAAGATGGACTACAAAAGGCTTATTTTAGATATTTTGCCTTGTGTGTTCTCAATGAGTTTTTTCATGCAGGCCATTAACAATGTTTTGTTTTTTTAAGAAGCGTATGAAGTGAAATGAAATGATTGTCACTTTTAAATCAGCTGCTCATCCTTCACTCATGTCTTCTTTTGTGTGTTGGAGAGATAAGCCAGTGTGGCTTTATTATTTCTATAAGTTAAATTATTACATCAATATTATAAAGACTGACAATGTAGCAACATTTAAACTAAAAACATAATTAATACACACTGAGATATGGTAAACCCTAAATTTACTTTGATTATTTTAATATAGCATAATATGTATTTTTAGACTGCAAGGCAAAACTTCTTAAGACACAGATTTTATTACTTTCATTTCCCCATGAATTATATCCTGCATGATATACTAAAATGGAGTAATTTCTAATAAGTGATACCAGCTACCCAAATCATACATGGACCTACAAACTGTGTAATATAATGATAATTTTAGGATGTACTTGGATGCCACCAGCCAAGAAGGTATTCGGTGAGTACTCTGGACAGAGGAAAGAAGACAAGGAAACTTGGTGGTGGAATGAGGACGTACAGGGAAGTATTCAAAGGAAGAAGCTGGCAAAGAAAAAGTAGTATAGTCAAGGAGATGAAGAAAGTAGATAGAAGTACTGGGAGTCTAAGTGCAGAGCAAAGAGAGAAGTGGCAAAGACAAAGGAAAAGGCTTATAGTGAGTTGTATGAGAGGCTGGACACCAAGGAAGGAGAGGACTTGTATCGATTGGCTAGACAGACTGAGCTGGAAAGGATGTGCAGCAGATAAGGGCGATTAAAGATAGAGATGGAAATGTTTTAACGAGTGAAGACAGTGTGTTGAGAAGATGGAAGGAGTACTTTGAGGAGCTGATGAATGAGGAAAATGAGAAAGAGATGAGGTCAGATGGAGGGAAGACAGTGAATCAGGAAGTGCAGAGTATTAGTAAGGAGGAAGTGAGGGCAGCAATGAAGAGGATGAAGAGTGGAAAGGCAGTTGGTCCAGACGACATACCTGTGGAGGTATGGAGATGTCTAGTAGGGCAGTGGACTTTTTAAACAGATTGTTTAACATGATCTTGGAGAATGAGAGAATGCCTGAGGAATAAAGAAGAAATGCACTGGTGCCAATCTTCAAGAATAAGGGTGATGTGCAGAGCTGCAGCTACTACAGAGGGATCAAGTTGATGAGCCATATCATGAAGATGTGGGAAAGAGTTGTTGAAGCGAGGTTAAGAAGAGAGGTGATTATCACCAGTATGACTTCATGCCAAGAAAGAGTACAACAGGTGCAATGTTTGCTTTGAGAGTGTTGATGGAGAAGTATAGAGAAGGTCAGAGGGAGTTACACTGTGTCTTTGTGGATCTAGAGAAAGCATATGATAG